>PVIJ01010697.1:32500-58748 GCA_004024925.1 Scalopus aquaticus | reverse complement strand
TCCTGGGGTTGTTAACCTGCTTGTCTGTGCCAGCCCCGCGCTTGGGCCTGCGAGGGCACACTTGCCCGGCGGGCAGGGGGGCTATTCTGCTCCCTCTGCGGTGGGGCCAGGGTCCCCAAGCCTGACATGCCTCCCCTCCTCCTGGTGGGGAGCAGCCGTGTGCGTGCAGACCCAGAGCTCAAAGAGACCCTCAGGAGGCACCTCAAAAATGGGGACCCCTTTCATTTGTCTCGTCAGCCCCGTGGCTCCAGGGCCCAGTGCCAAATGCTCGTTCAGACCCGAGGCCTGAGGCACTCGACGTCTCTGACGTGACTCTGACGTGACGTGACGTAGTTTAGATAAAAAAATTTGGCCACAAATTCTCAAAGAGGGGAAATTAAAAAAATACAGCTCTGATGCCACAAAATTTAAAAGTCACATAAAATCAGGCTAAAATGATGCTTAAAGTAACAGGATCATTTCACCAAAAAATAAATAAATAGAAAGGAGAGAAAAAAACCTTCCCACTTTGATATGAAGTGTGGCCTGCGCCTGTTGTGAGCTGGAACTCAGAGGCGAAGGGCCTGGCTGGCCCCTGGGCACCTCCCAGCCAGCAGCTCACCCGCTGGAAGGCCCTGAAGAGGCAGCGTCTTTGTCTGCAACCCCCTCATGGGCTCCGCAGAGGGAGATCCCCCCTTAAACGCCTTCGCCTGGGAGGAGATCACAGGTGGCTGGGGCTGACATGGACGCGGGCGGGGATCCGCTGCGGGGCCGTGCTCCGGGCTGGCGCCGCCGCCTTCCCTGCCCCAGAAGTTGGCAGCTTGCAAACGCGTGTTTCAACAGGCCTGGCAGGGACTCACACCACGGGGGCCAGGAGCAGAGGCGGCCGGACAGGCACGGCCTGAAGCCCCGGCCTGGACGCAGCCCTCGGGCAGCGAGCGTCGCCTCTCGCCCAGAGGAAGCCAGGGCTTCTCTCGCTGCTGCGCCTTTTCTGTTTTGTGGCTGGCAGGCTCCACACTGGTCAGGACAAGGCGGCTGGACGTCAGCGGGGCAGAGCGGGGCCGAGTAGGGCCGACCGCTTCCGGGCGGCTCTGGCCTCACGCAGGTCCTGGGCTGGAAACAAAGAGCCCGTGTCCCTGCCTCCATCCAGGACGGTCACGGTGCTCACCGCTGCACCCCTTCTATTTAAGCAAAACCCTATTAGCAGGAGATTCAGAGGTCAGGCCAGAAGGGAAGGGCGGGCGCCCCAACAGTAAAAGTTTGGGGTCTGCAGAGGACGCGGGGCTGAGATTTCACTTCGGGCTGCCTGTGAGGCTCGTTCGTCCTGAACAGGATGAGATTCTGGGCCCCGGGTCCATCCTGCCCAGTCTCCATGTGATAGCCCCAGGCCTTCCGGGGGTGGCATCTGCCTCAGGCGCCTCCACTGTCGATGGACCCGGACAGGGCTCGTGGGCGCCGGCTCCCCTCTCCCGGCAGATTGGGGTCCAGCGCTAACCTCCCAGGGCTGAGCCAGGTGGGGCCGTGCGTCCTTGGGGGTTCAACTTGGTGAAAGTTGGCAAAAGTCAGAGGAAAAGCAGCAACCACCGCGGACCTGGACCTGCTCAGCCCTTGTTTCCTGCAGGTGGCAGTGACTCGGGACGGACCCTGGGCGAGGCGGCTTCCTGCGTCCTCTTCAAGGACAACCTCACGCGGGGTGGCCAGGACAACCTCACGCGGGTGGCCCGGACAACCTCACGTGGGTGGCCCGGACAACCTCACGGGGGTGGCCCGGTCTTGAAGCGCATGCGGGGTCCCGAGCATGGGCGGTGGGGCTCTCCACAGCTCCGCGCAGCCCAAGCTGGGTCCAGCAGAGCGGCGGCCACAGCTGCTGTCTCCGCGACTCTAACAGCCCGAGGTGGGGGTCCTGGCCAGGTGCCAGCAGCTGCCTGAGAGGTCAGAGGAGGGGGGCGCGGAGCTGGCAGGGGGAGAGCGGAAGGAGGCGGTAATGGGATGGCAGGCTGCCCGGGATTCATGGGGCATAAAGACGGGCGGGTGGGCCGGGGAGGGCTGCCGGGGGGCAAGGACGGGGCTGGGGCGCAGGGAGGACTCGGGAAGCGGCCGGAGAGCGGCCCGGAGAGAACGGGTCCAGCACGGAAATGCACTTTCCAATCTGGTGTCCGAGACGGCAGGACTCCAGCCGCCTCTCCAATGATCGGTTGTGAAACGCTGCCCGGGTCCTGAGGAAACGCATCCTTTTTGCACAAAGACAAGTGTTTTCATGGTTTTCACACTTTGCTCCTGAAAATGTACAGATTAAGGCCAGTGTGGACCCAGGAGAAGACACCTGCCAAAGCCCCGCGAGCAAGGACGCTCAGGCTCAACCACGGGCTGTCGCTAAGTGGCTCCGCGCCCCCCGCCCTCCTCCACTGCCCGCTCCTGCTCCGGGGGAAATAAACTCCCTGGTAGCCACGCCGAGGGTTTATTCCGAACGAGCTGCAGCCTTTCTGCTTGTGGGACAAAAGAGACTAAAGCCCACGAGGCCCCGGGCGGGGATGGCCGGGAGGGGCCTCGAGGGCACTCAGACCAGAGCGAAAGGGGCAGGACAGGCCGGCGGGGCAGTGGGGGGCCGAGGGAGGGCTGAGCCAAGCCCGGGGCGTGGGGCACAGGTACAGAGGTGCACCGTGTGCTGTCCCGTCCAGGAAACCCGCAAGGGCCCCCCACAGGCCACCCGGCCCCTTCAGACTCACCCCCAGCCCCCCAGCCCTCTAACACCCTGGGCCTCGGTTTATCCCGTCGGAGAGGCTGTGCCCAAGCCAGACACTGGCGGGAGCCTCCGCCTTGCTGGCGAACGATGGCACCCTGAGCCCAGTGCCCAGTCGGCGGGCGCTGGGAAACGGGACAGCTAAGCGCACGAGGGACACGTGGCTGAAGCGGGGCTCGCACCCCCTGACTTCCTAGGACTCGACGCAGCTGCGGCGGCTCCCGGAAGGCTGAGCCGGTGAAGCGAGGGCTCCGGGCAGCGGTGCCACCCAAGTGGCGAGCACAGCCCAGGACAACGGGGGGATTTGAGCCGGTCAAGTTTATTGCATGTCACCAGCCGGCCCCTTTGGGGACCCGGGGAATTGGCAAATTCCACAAACCACTGGCAGTTATTTTTAGCGAGGTGGTGGGAAATGGGAGCCTGGAGGAGAAGCGGCAAGAATGAGTGTGCGAGTGCTTTTTTAACTCGAAAAGAAGATTGATCCTGATTTTTACCATCTGGGAACCAACCAGAATCCCTAGGAAAATAAGGCTCCCCCAAGCCAAGGCAAAATTAAAGAGACGCGGCAATCACACTCATTAAGGGCCCCAGAAAGCGCGGGGAGACGCGGGCTCTGCAAAGCCACCTAGTAAATACATTTGCGTTGTTTATGAACATGTCTTGATTGCGGTTCAACAAACTGATGGAAGTTACTCCCATTTGGTTTGTGTAAAAAATGGTGGTTCCACCACTGCAAACATCTGAGCGATGACAAATTGGATTTACTGATTTGGGGAGACAGCCTCTAGGGGCAGGAGCAGATGAGGAGCGCGTGGGCGGGGTGCTGTTGGAGCAGGTAAGTGATTTAAAGCCACTTTGAAAGTAGTTTGTTGAGTCGCCCCAAGAATTCCCCACCCCAGTTGTCAGGGATCTTCTCCCGAAGTGCCCAGGGTTGGAGGGAGGAGCTTTGCCTCCTCCTTCCTGCTGTACCCCGAAACTTCTCCTGTCTGCCCCTGACCATTTTCACTGCTCCTGGACCTCAGGGTCGACTGGTCTGCAGAGCTGCAGCCAGGTGGGCGGCACAGAGCAGGCCCTGGCCCCAGAACACACCGACCCTCCCTGACAGGTAGATGAAGCCCCAGATGGGGCCCCCAGACCTGACAGTCCGGCCACAGCTGCTGCCTCGTTGCTGCATGAGAGCGGAGCCCCCAAGCCCTCCGCCTCTCCTGTGTCCGAGGAGCGAGTCTCATCCATCACTTATTTTTAGTCCACCTTGGAAAGTTTCCAGTTGCAAAACGTGTAGAGGTGACCTGTTAATTTTTTTTTTTCTAGTGTTACAGAACATTCTGACAAAAGAGAAAAAAAGCAGGGAAAAAAGGTATTCGACATGCCCGGAAGTGAGCAATACACCTGCTCATACAGCCCCGCACCTAGTGAGGGCCTGATAGAGGTGTGGAGAGATCGGTGACCAGCTCTGGACCTGTCTGTCTCCACACCTCGAACTCTGGGTCATCTCTTGACCATCTACATGGCGTCTGCCCATCACCTATCAGTCTAGCCTTCCATCCACCCACCACCTACCACCCTTCCTCCATCCATCATCCGTCTGTCTGTCTATCCCTCTGTCTATCGTCCATCTATTCCACCGACCACCAGCCCATCAGCCCAAGCAGACATTTAGCACCTGTGCTCCGAGGCTGGAGCACCCCGGGAAGCACGTGAACCGCCAGGGCAAACAGTTGTGAGTCTCGCCAAGGAGCTGGCCCCGCCTGGCCAGGGCTGGGGTGCCACGAAGGCCAGCGGTGTCACCCACCAGCCGCGTTGCAGCTCCCGAGCCTGCCTGCCCGGCAGCCTAGCTCCGGGGCAGCGGGCATCTCTGTCAGCCCCGCCCAGCCAGGCCCGGGTCCTGCGCCCGCCTCTCGGCCCCCGTCAGCCTCCCGTCTCCTGTGACTGACGCCAGCCCTCCGCTGTGCTTGTGAGGAAACTGAGGAGCAGCCCAGTGTGGGGCCTCGCGCTGCCCGCAGGACACACAGGGCCGGACACGCCCTCCTCGGGGAACACCGGAAGGACGGCTGCCTGGAAGCACTGGGGTCTGCACGAAGGGCCCTGGAGCCTCGGACCCCCCAGGCCCCGGGCGGGAGTGACAGTGCGGGAGAAAAAGGACGTGAGAATGAGACACGGAGACGGCGTCCACTTTCGCCATGGGGAAAGTGAGGACCGAAGGCCCCTGGCTTCCAGGCTGGTGGCGGCTGCAGGAGCCAACGGCACGAAGGGTGGGCACAGCCGGCCTTGGGGGCGCCCTGGCACCTGCCCCGCCCGGCCTCTGTCTCCCTGCCGGCCCCCGGCCTGAACTCTGCCCGCCTGGCTGTCTCTTCTCCCTCCTGAGCACTCTCTTCCTTTGACTCTCCTACCTTCATTCTGTAACCCTGGAAGTGTCTGGGACCCGAAGACTTGAACATGGACTCCGTGCACTGCCGATTCTGTGCACCGTGGGCAGCACGTTTGTCTGGCAAGATCCACTCCCCGTCACCGGCTTCCCTGGCTTCTTCCGGCACGGGGGGCACCTGCCTGGCTCAGCCGGGGAGCCTGGGCCCGCTGTGCCCCGTGAGCACCTGGCACGTGGACAGGAGGCTCCAGAGAACCAGGACGCAGCCATACTGCCCCCCAGCTCAGCCCCCGCAAATTACGGAAGTTCTGGAGTGACCCCCGTTACTAGTCCCCGTGCCCTAGAAGTGGCGCTCGCCGGCACGTCCCACGTGGCCCTGCAGGAAGACGGTTTGCGCCCGGGCAGTGGGGGGCTCTGCACAGAGTCAGGGACGACCCAGGCCCGGGACTCACAAAACGGCAAATGGGTCGTCCCGGCTCAGCCCGCAGGACCGGCCGCTTTGGGGCGGCTTCTTACGAGCGCCACGTCTCTGAACATGTGACACGTGAACTCGAGCCCGGAGTGCAAGCAGTTGTATTCCTGACTTCAGAGAAAACGGAAAATGTGCAGACGCGCCGGGGCCCACTCGGTCCCTCCTGGACTCGCACCGGAAAAGCAGCTGGACAAATGGAGCGGCCCTCTCCGCCCGCCTGGGCGGGGACGGAACACAAACTACCCGCTGCGGTCACCCGTTAGAACAGGCATTCAAAACACATTTTAAACGAAGGGTCATTTCTGTCCTGCAGAAACAAAAAGGAACCTGAGCTGGAGAACGGACTAGCACATTTTCTTGGGCCGATGAGAGTTTCTTTCCAGAAACAAGTCGCTGGTTTCAATTCGTGCAAAGGAGACAGAGCAAGGAGGCCGTTCGCCGCCCCAGGGGGGCAGCGACGCCAGATGGGCTGGGCCCCGGCAGGAGGGGCCGAGGCCGCCAGGGAAACAGCCCCGCTCCCTCCCTCCCCCGCCCTCTGCCCTGCCTTCCCAACCTCGCCGCCCACGAGCCCGCACACCCTCTCCTGCCCCCGCAGCCAGACCAGGGACACAGCGTCCACTCGGCCGCAGCCCGAGGGCGGGACCTGCCCCCACCCTGGCGTGACCTGCCCCACAATCGGGGCCCGCACCGGGGAAGGAGACTCCACGGCTTCTCCATTTGGGGTGCACCACAGCCCGGGACGCTGTGGCCAGGAAGCTGCCCGGGGCCGCCCACAGAGCGAGAAGGCCGCTCCCAGACGCGCCCACAGGAGAGCAGGGAGCCGCTGGGGCGGTTTCGGGCCGGGCCTGATTGGGGGGGGCGGAAGCCCCGGCTGGGCCAACACCGCGAGGAGGCCACGAAGGGAGCGCGCGGAGAGGGCCGGGCGGGCGGAAGCCAAAGACAAAAGCGCGGGCAGGACGCACGGCCCGGGACTGCCCAGCTCGCGCGCACAGGGGTGGCCGTCGGGCGAGGTCCTGCGGGGCGCCCGGCTGAGTCCCTGACCCGACGCCCGCGGAGGGAGGCGCCGGAGCCCGCGGGAGCGCGCGGATAAAGCGAAGGCGAGAAGACGCCTCTCGGCTCGGGAGGAGGCGAGTCCTCCGCGGGGTAGGAGCCCTGTGCCCAGGCTGGGCGTGAGCAGGCGTGAGCGCTCCGTGCGCAGGGCGCCCCTGGGACGGCACGACGGGGCGCCCTCGGGGGCGGAGCGGCCCCGGCGGGGACAAGGCGCTGCGCTGACCGCAGGAGCTGCCTCCCGGGGCTGGCGACCCAGGACACGCACGAGGGCACAGAGACGCCCGGGACTGAGAAGAAGACTCCCGGGACAGGCCGGCCCGGGGCACGGGGGCTGACCTCGATGGGGGTGGGGCCCTGATTTCACAGTGACTTACCGGCCCCCTGCAGGGCCTTTCGAACTCCCCAGACTGAATCTGCTGCGGGGGAGTGGAGGCCAAGGGCGGAGGGGCCCCGGGGGTGAGCTGCGTTCTGGGGCCTTGGGGGTTGGAGACAGGACCGCCCCTGGGGCTCAGCCCTCTGACTGGCTGCAAAACCAGAATGAGAGGAGACTGCAGCGGGGAGCTGCACCCACCAGGGAACCTTCCAGAAAGAGCAGGGCGGGGCACTGGCGTTGCCATCGCAGTTTCCCTGGCTCCCTGCCCACCCGGGACTGGGCCGCTGAGGGGTCTGCGAGCGCTGTGACCCGTGGCCCCAGTGGGAGAGGACCCCAGGAGCCACAGCACCTGACTGCATCTTTTATTTTTTTAAAGATCTATTTATACATGCATACAGTCTGGGGTGCAGGCCAGAGGTGGGGGGGGTGAGAGGACTCCCCAGAGACAGAGTGGGGAGCAGAACAGGCAGACCCACTGCTGCGGGGGCAGCGGGGAAACAGGAGGGGTCTGCTGCACCCTGTGGGAAGCTCCCTGGTTGGGGATCGAACTCGGCCTGCAGTAGCTGCAGACAGCTTCATAGGCTGAGACTTAACCCCTGCGCCCCCAGGGAGGCCCCCTGATCTCATCTTACTGTGTCCCGCCTGCTCAAGTGCCCAGTCCGTGCCCTGTGCCCGTCAGTCCCGCTGCCCCTCGCCCAGCCCCAGGGCCGCCTTCCTGAGTCAACTCTGCATCTGAAGCGCCCTTGGGGCACGCTGCTATGCCCTGGGGGTTTGAGAGCCCCCCCGGGGCAGGCGCTGGCCCGCGAGCCCCGCGGCACGGGGTGCAGATGGCAGGCCAGAAGGTCGGTCCCAAGCAGACCCGGAGAGCCGGCCCAGCGGGGCCTCATCTCACCCACGTGGAGCCACTCCCGGCCTGGGGCCCCTGGTTTGCATCATTTCCAAAATCAAAAGCCAGACAGCCCCGTCTGAGAGAGCACAGGCCTCCTGGACACCCCGAGGCCACTCGCCTCGCTGGCGGCCCTGCTGCGTCTCATCCTGTCCGTCCTCTCCTCTAGCAGGGTGGGGACAGCTAAAAACATTCCTCTGGAGATGCTGTCTCATCAGCCAGGGGTGTAGCTGGAGCGGGGCCGCCTGCGTGCATGCATGTGTGTGCACGTGTGTGATTTATGTGGGCGTGCACGCAGGTGTGCTGTGTGTGCGAGTGAGGTTGTGTGTGTTTGTGTATTCATGTGCATTCACCTGTGCATGGTGTGTGTGTGAGTGGTGCATGGTGTGTGTGTGTGTGAGTGGACCCTCCTGGAGGGGCCAGGGGTGCCTCTCCCCTCCTTAGCTTTGGGGTGTCTGATAGCAGTGAATTTCGGGTCTTGGCAGCGGGTGTGGTGCTGTGTGGCAATTTTAATCACGACGATGTAAAGTGGGTCTAGGGGTGATGGGCTCCGATGCACAACGCACTTTACGACGTTGGCTCGGACACGGCAGGGTCGCGTTTACACCCACGGCGGCGAAGGGAGCTGGAGCCGGGGCTGGGGCGTCCTGCGGGGTCCCCCAGTCCTGCAGCGCGCGGCCGTCCCCCTCAACAACAGCAGATACTCAGGCGGCCTGTGCAGGGCCTGCTGCCGCCGTGCTGAACGCGGGACATTTGGCGCCCCCCCCACGCCATTTGGAGACCGTGGAGCCCCATAAACGGCCACCGAGAGGCAGGGAAACTGCGCGCCTGTCTGCAGCACCAGTCGCTCCACCCAGCCATGCAAGACGGCACTGCCTTTCAAAGGAAAAGTCTGAAAAGCTTGCCAAGCTCCGCGGTCTTCGGCGGGGGCCCCCCACGCCCACTCGCCCTCAGAAACAGGCCAGTAAAGCGGCTTCAGCAAAGCGGCTCCTCCCCCCGCGGGCGCGCGTCCCCTCTGCGGCGTCACACGCGTGTAGGGCTGCACCCGCGGACACGCTGGGCCGCCCCAGGACAGGTGCAGCCCCGTCTCCCCACAGCCGACGGGCGGCAGGGCCGGGGCCAAGGCGCGGGGCCTCCAAGGGCACTGAGCTGCTGCCAAAAGCCCCTGGATGGTTTTACTGTCCCCCCCAGTCCAGGGCCTTCCCACCGCCCACCTCGGGGCTTGGGGTCTGGACACAGCTCAAAGGGGACCCCAGTTGTTGGCACCTCACCGAAGGTCGCTGCTCTCCCCAGCCCACCTCGGTCGGTCCCCACGCTGGCGGCTGGGGGACCCCAGACCCCACGTCCAGTGCCCTCCACATGCAGCCCCGCCTCTGAGCCTGGCCTCGGCCTGCTGAGGCCCCTGTCCCCACGTGCGGTGGGCCGGCTGGCCTGGGCAGAGGCCCTGTCGTTCCTCCAGGGAGAGGAGATGTGATTGGGCCCGCACTAGCTCAGCGGGCCCAGGCCGGGGCGCAGCGGAGCACAGGGCCCGGGCTGCCCCCACCCCCGTCTCCAGGGCGCAGGGCAGCACTGGGCCCTGCAGGGAGCAGAGAAGGCTGCGCCGTCAGACCCGAGAGGAAGGTCTCCGCTGAAGGACCAGAGGCGCTAAGCCCAAGACGGCACTCGCGGCCGCTGTGGCCCAGGACTGACCGCTCCGTTGCGTCTGGGTGGGTGAGTGGTGCCGGACGTGGCGTGTGGCCCGAGGCCGCGGAGCCCACGCACAGCCAGGCCCAGCCAGCGGCGACTTTGAAGGAGCACTCGGCCCCTCGCTGGTGCGGGGAGCTGGCCTCCTGGCCGGGAGGGCTCTCCTGCCCGACAGGGGCTCTGGCTTCCCTCCCAGGGGGACCCCAGTGTGGACAGTGTTTCTGTCCTCCATCAGGGGAACCCCCAATGGTGCCAGGGTCCCGAGGCGGGGGGAGTGCCTGCCTCCATCTCTCGACCGCCCCAGCGCCAGCTCCAGCGTCCACCCAGGCCCACCCCAGTGTCCACCCAGCGTTCTCAGGGTGCTGGAGCTGGGACAGGGAGGGGCGTGCGACCAGGACTTGGGCTCTGACCACATGTTTGCCCCGAGTGTCGCTGGACATAACCTCACTGGCGAAGCGCTGATTGGTTGGGCTTTATTTCGGCCCAGAGTGATTTTTAAATGACTAATTTATAAAATCGTTGCAAATAAGAGTTTCTAATGGAAGTGCATACGCAGCCATAGCTCGCGCTGCAGCGGCGCCAGGGCCGTTAGAGTGGCGGCTGTTTGCTTTATGCTAATCCGCCTCCCTGCGGCAGACTGCACCTGCGCGGGGGGCGCCGTTCTGCGCGCGATCAGCCCATATGGCACGAGCTAAATGGTATCGAAGCTACGGGCTAATCGCAGATGAGTTAATAAACCAGGCAGAGAGCCCGGCCGGCCCCGGCCCCGGAGGACAGCCCCGGCCTCCAGCCCCCGGCCCCAACCCCGGAGGACAGCCCCCAGCCCCCCAACGTGAATGCGCCGCGTGTGCGCCTCCGTCCTGCAGTCAGGCCTCTGAGGACAAACCTGCAGCCACATTTCGGGCCTGAGCCCCGCCAGCGACCCTCCCCCCTCGCGCGGGGACCCCGTATGCGGCCTGGACGCCGGCACCGAGAGGAAACGCGCGATCTGAGCTTCGCGGCTTTTGTTCCTGGTGAAGAAGTAAATTCGCACACGCCTTGGCGGCGCGTTTTTACTGCGCCTTTAGCCCACTCTCGCTGGCGCGCAGCGCGCCTGCACACGGCCTCATTTCAGGGTGCAGCCTCACGCCAGGACACTGTGTGCCCCTCCTCGCTCCCGGCCCCGGCGCACCCCGAAGCCGCAGCTGCCCCGCGCGCGGAGCCGACGACCGCGTTGGGGCCTCTCCGTGCAGCCCACGCGCTCTGGCCAGCTGGTGACGCCGCTCCGCACGCGGCCAGCGGGAGGCCCCTGCCGTCCCCGCCCCGCCCGCCTCCCTCCGCGCCGCCCGCCGTGGCGAGGGCGCTGGCTCCTTCCGCTGTCCCGGGAGCCCCACGTCCGCTGCTCTGTTAACCACCTGGCACGAGCGGCTCGGGACACATTTGGCTGCCGCTTCCCCAGTCGCGCCCAGGCTGCCTGTGAGGCGCAGCCGGGGGAGCCAGACGCCTTGGGGGGCACCCGGGCGCTCCCCGAGTAGTCTTTCCTGTCGCAATTAACTGGGACAGTGCCTCACCGCGCCTCACCGCGCCTGCCGCTCTGCCGCTTCCCCGCGTCTGCTGAGAGCAGCACACCCTCCCCGCCAGGGAGGTGGACACGGGGGTCAAGCTCCCCGGGCCCGGCCACCTGCAGCTCCTCACGCCCTCCCGCGGCCCCAGAACCAGCCCTGACAGCCCGTGGGGCCTGCGGGCTCACAAGGGGGCACGGTCAGGCGGCTTCTTCCACCCGAGGTGGTGCAGGCCCTCCCCCGAGGCAAGTCCGAGCACCGCACCAGCGCCTCCTGTGGCCCGGGGGCTCGAGGCAGAGGGCGACGCAGCCTCGGAGGCCCAGGCGGCCCGGGTCAAAGCGCCGAGGCTGGAAACCTCACTATAAGCAGAAGCCGGGCCTCTGCCTCACCACGTCTCCCAGCCACGGTGCTGCCGGCCTGGCCAGGGGCCTTGCGCTGCTCCCGGCGGAGACGCCAGCGCTGCCCGTTGTGCAGAAAACGAGCGGGCAGTGTTATCGGTCGGGCCGGAAAGCCCTAGCGGGGAGCAGAACGCGCTAGTCCCCTCTGCCTCAGCACCCAGGGAAACCAAGTAACGCTTTGCCCTGCTTCATACACCCCCATCGCCCCACAAAGGCAGCAGCGGACTCGCGGCTGCTCCCTCCCCAGACGGTGCTGGCTGCAGAAGGCGCCGATACTTTGAACGCAGAGGCCACGGTGCCGGCCACCTTGTGCGACGCTCGCGCAGCACAGAGACGCGCGGGCCGGCAGGAGGCCCCAGAGACAGGCCAGCCAGGGCCGGTCAGGGCCATGTGCCTGGGAAGTCGCCGGCACAGGCCGGAGCAGGAGGGCAGCAGGCCTCAGAAAGCACTCCACGGCCCGTCCAGCCCGGGCGCCGCTCGTCCACGGGGCCGTCCGCTGGTCACTGCGGCCTCAACAGAGCGGCTCCAGCACTTCCGGAAGCACGGCCCTATGGAAAAACCTAGACAGGTGCTGCCGGCTGCAGCGGCGCCACGGACATCGCCGCCCAGCGCCTGCTGCTGGACACTGTCCACGACCCCGCAGTTTATCCCGAGGGCAGGCGCTGCAGTCACCATGGACCCCCGAGGCCACCCAGCACGACCTGGCGGTCTGGATTCACACCCTTTGGCCCGAAGCTCTCGCGGCCCCCGCCGCCCTGCACCCACCTGTGCCCGCACCCACACGCCCGGCCACACCCGGGAGACCCTGACCACTGCCCGGGCAAGGGAGGCGTCCTCGGCCCTGCCACTCCCGGCTTCCCAGGTTCCCAGGTTCACGCCAAGCTCGGGGACAGCTCTGCCAGTGTCCACCCGGGTAGGAGGACACGGGCAGAAGCGGGCACAGCCCCGGCTAAGCGCGTCTCTCGGTGGGACCTCAGCGGGCGGCTGATGTCCTGCGGCTTCCTCTGGAGACGCTCGTCGCGGAGAGGAGTGTCCCCGCCGGCTCCTCTGCGTCTCGCTCCGCCCTCCCTCTCTGCAGAGGCGTCTGCAGCCCGGCCCACTGACCCGCGCAGCGCCGGCCGAGCCCGGTATTGATCGTCTGTTTTTAGACCGTTTTCTCACACAGCCTCCTGCAGCGAGCTGAGAATGAGCTCCTCTCGTAAAGTGCACCCTTTTCTCAAGTTCAGCCACCCAAGCACTCTGTGTTACAAGACTTTTAGGATGTTCTTGTTTTATTTTATCCCTCCCGGAGCTGCTGTGCGTCCGGGCCAGAGCCCACGCGCCCTGCTGTGTTCTCCAGGCCCCGGCCCTCGCCCCGGGGAGCACACGGGGCCGGCAGACCAGAGCGGGGCCTTGGGCGGGAGAGACCACGCTCGGCCCCGCCGACCACAGGCGCAGCGCTGTGGCCTGATGCCCAGCGACAGACGTGGGCCGAAGCATTTTTCCAGATGTTTCGAAAATGTTCACCAACTTTTTTTTTAATTTATTTTTTTAAAGATTTATGCATACAAGAACTGGGGTGCAGGCCAGAGGTGCTGGGGGGAGAGAGGATTCTCCAGAGACTAAGCGGGAGCAGAACAGGTGGATCCACTGAAACCCGCTGCTGAGGGGGCAGCGGGGAGACAGGAGGGGTCTGCTGCTCCCTGTGGGAAGCTCCCTGGCCGGGGATCGAACTCGTGCTGCGGTGACTGCAGACAGCTCCACAGGCTGAGACTTAACCCCCGCGCCCCAGGGAGTCCCTGTTCGCCACCATTTTTTAGTGTCCTGAAAGGAGACAGAATTTCCCAGGGGCTCATCAGTGCCAAGGGGCTGACGCATATTTGCAGTGGTGAAGGTGAAGAAGAGGGGGCATCTCGATATCTGGCTTTAGCACAGGGGCTGGGGGACAGGGTGTGCCCAGGGTAGGGGTCCTGGGCCAAGGCAAGGGTGAGCCAGGTGCAGGCTGGGCTCTACTTGGTCAAGCACTGGACGTCTGCAAATCCAGACATTTGAGTCACACACTGAGCTGACTGCCCACAGCCAACTGCACTGTCTCTGTCCCCAGAAGCGGGGGTCCTGCACCCCAGCCTGGGCTCTGGGTACAGAGATGAGGGCACCTGCCAAGCTCCCCCACACTGCTGGCCGACTCTATTTTGCCATGAGATGTTACACAAAAACACTCAGCAGGGTTTGGCAGAGAAAAATCATATTTTAAGCTCTGTGGGCTCTCCGAAGGCGGCACGTCAATCAAACCCCTCAACTGTTTCACAACCTACTAATTAGATTAAGCCGATTTAATGACTCAGGCCGATAAAACGCTCTCCCTTACCTCGCCCCTTCGCTAATGCACACACACGGAGAGCTGGGTGGGATAATTTTAAGGCCAGACCCACATAAGCTGGGAGATTCAAATTAAGGTTTAATTAACCTGCTTGGTACAGGAATCCCCGAGCAGCAGGGCCTCGCGCTCGCGACGTGGGCTCTGTAACAACCAGGGCGGCAGCCGCTCCCCACCCCACGCACAGGGGTGACAGCCTCACCCCGGCCTCAGGCAAACGACCGGAGCCCGCTGTTGCAGAAGGGAAGTATTTGGGGCGACCTCAGCCGTCCCTGGGAAGCGCACACACGGCAGAGGCCGAGAAGGCTGCCTCGGCGGGGACCGGCCAGGAGCGTCCGCCGCCGCTGACCGGCACCACGGCACGCGCACATCTTACCTCCGGTGAGGACACACACGAGGTTGGTGCCATCACTGACGGCCACCGGAGGCGTGCACACCCTCTTTGGGGCCGAAGGCCAGGTGGGGAGGGGTCTCACCTCTGAGCTGCTGCTGCTCCCGTCAGCTCTCCCGGTAGGAATGCAAAGCCGGCCCGATCGACCGCCCAGCGACTGTCCTCTCGCCAGCGTCCCGTGGGCCTCACTGAGCAGAGTCCCCAGACGCCGAGGAAAGCATGGGGAGAGGGGCGCCAGCACCCCGACTGTGGGCGGCTCCCGGGAGGCCGAGAGCAGGGAAGGCTCCTCCGCTGGCGGTCAGACGTCTGCCCAGGGCCGGCCCACAGCCCCGCGAGGCCCCGTCCTCCTCCCGCTGGTCTCCAGGCCGCGCGGCGGGAGAGCGGCCCAGGAACACGGCCTCCAGCGGGACTCCAGACAGAGGGGCGGCTCTGGACAGGAGCCAGGGCTGCGCTTAGACACCCCAGACTCCTGGGCCTGCCTGGAGAAAGCCACGCAGCTCCTGCGCAACCGGGGTCATCCCGCTAAGCACCGACTCTTCCTCCAGCCCGAAGACGAGGCAGACACACGGCGGCAGCCCGAGGCTGTCCCGGCGCTTTGGCACGGCGCTTTGGCACGGCGAGCGCGAGCTCAGGCCCCGACCCGCGCTGCTCCGACTCAGTTTCCTCTCCGTGGCGCAGCGCGTGGGCATTGAGGAAGCCTGGGGCCTGGGGGCGGAGCAGCTGCGGTCAGCCACAGGGTCACGAGGCTGAGCAGTCACCGCCTTCCGGGGACGGCGCCGCAGGAGGGGTCCGCGCCGCATCCGAGCAGGCTCAGGTGAGCCGACTGCCAGCTGCGGGCGCATGGAGAGCCGGAGCCCGTGACAGCAGCTCGCCAAGCAAGGGGCCAGCAGCGCGGGCCAGCGAAGGCATCGTCCGCTGCCAGCAGTTACCTGGGCATCCCCATCGTGGTCAGCTCCACCTGCAGTCACGCATCTGTCCACTAGCAGGAAATTCTGAACAACCGAAATCCCCTTGTCTGCACTTCCTCTTACAGGAAGTGTATCGTGAGCAGCGAGAGACCTGGCCGCGAGCAAGTGCCCGTGGAGGGGTCCCAGTGACGTCACCGAGAGCAGGAGAGTGAATCGTCACCAACTCTGCGAACTTCAAGGGAGCAGCCGACTCCAGAGACGGACCCTTCGATGGGGGCTCCGTCCCGGGGGTCCCTGCCGCCGCCTGTGCCGCTGGTCAGCCTGAGCGCCCTGAACGCGGACGGCAGGTGGTGAGGCCTCGGGAGGGCCCCGCACGCAGTCCCTGCAGCCCGTGCCGCAGACCCGTCCGGGCAGCTCCCGGGGAACCGCTAGTCTCGGTGCTGAAGGCCGCGCCCGGTGCCACTCGCGGCTCCGCTGTGAAGGTGGCTGAGGGTCCCAGAGTCGGGTCGTGCGGTCACGTGAGCAGAGGCTGCTTTGACCTCAGAGACCTAGAGGAGCTCACCAGCCGGTGTAAAATGTGTGTTTGACTCCGCATTGGTCCAGAATTTATACAGACCGGAGACAACCCAAGTCCTTTGACGAAGGGGAGCGACTCGATTTTCTGTTGGATCACAGCTTCGTGCTTAGAAAACTCTCTGTGTTTTTTAGGGTCACACTGAGTTCTCTAGAAGTAAAAATGAGGTGACATTTGAAATTTTCCTTTAAATATTTCAGGCCTCCCCAAAAATCAAGTAAGGCAGACTCCTGATAACTTGAATCTCGCCATGATGCAAGGTCCATCATGTGATTTTCTCCACTGGTGGGAATATTCATTTTCCTTAATTAAAAAAATCACGGTGTTGCTATGGGTGGAGGAGGGGTGAGGGGATGAGGGGTGGCTGGCTGAGGGGTGGGGCGGGCCGGGCCCATGGCACGCTGTGTCCATCAGGGCTTTTGCCCACCTCGCCTAGCCCTGGCAGGCCCCAAGGCACACATGATCAGCACTGAAGCCAGCGGGAACTTCATCCTCCCCGGGGCTCGCGAGCGGTGCTGGCGGCTCGGCAGGGCGCCGGGACTTCCTCGGGTCGCTCAGCCTCGTTAACCTGGAGGAAGAAAGAACCCGCGTCAAAGACTGTCCTTCACTCAGCTGCGGTGGACCTTAGAGACATCTATGGGGGCGACGACAGTTCAAGGTGCGTTCAATTACACATTTAATTTAAAATTGTGGACTGGAGGCCTCCCTGGTGGCACAACAGGTTGAGCGCTGCGCTGTGGAGCTGTCGGCAGCTGCTGTGCGAGTTCGATGCCCGGCCGGGAGATGCCCACAGGGCACAGCAGACCTCTCCTGCCTCCCCGCTGCTCCCCTTAGCAGTGTGTTTCTGATCTGCCTGTTCTGCTCCCCGCTCTGTCTCTGGTGAACCCTCTCTCTGCCCCCACACTTCTGGCCTACACCCCAGCTTATATGCACAAATAAATAAATCTTGAAAAAAAAATAGAATTGTGGACTGGAACCTTCCTCCGAGGTGCCTTTAGTCTCAATGCTGAGCCCTAAGACACAGATGGAGGAATTCCAAGCCCTAAGAGAAAAATGGAGAAACTCGCCACGCTGGTGAATGCCCCGAGGACTCCAGAATCGGCACACGGAGGGTTCGTGGGCTATGTCAGCGCCAGACTCGGGCCAGGCTTCAGCAGCTCAGCGCAAACCGCACGGAAGAGCCACCGCCGATGCAGGCGTCTCTCCGAGGGCGCCCTTCTGGTTCGTTTCAGATCTTCGGGTGCAGGTGTCGGCCCTGACTGAACTGTCTGCTCCCGCTGAGCCTCCCTCCGACTGCCTAAAAACCAGATTCTAGAAGGAGCCTGCACCGTGTGTTCCTTTCACACGATTTACTCTTAGCTTCTCGACTAAATGTCATTTCCAAAGACTGTGTAAGGCTGACTCGTTTAAGGGGAGCTGCAGAACACGACGCTGGATTTCCCTGAAATTACAGTCACCTGTTCTGATTTCAGCATCTGGACTGAATTACTGTCCCTGTCAGATGTAATTAAGAGGAACAAGAAAATTGGGTGCCTTGCAGAGCAAGAAAGCGGAGTTTAAAATAGCTGGATTTCTTCTGCTCGCCCCGGCCGCAGCCCCGGCACCAGAGGCAGGAAGCCAGAGACTAAGCAACACCCCACCGTCTCGGGAGAAGCCGGGGGAGCAGCGGGGGGCCCCCAGGGCCGGAGGACGCTTCTCTGTGCAGGGCCCAGATGTGACGGCATCAGGCACCGGCTGAGCCGGGGACTCTGCCATCCCGCCTGGCCTCCTGGCACCTTTGCCTGCCACAGCAGCCACCTTCGGGACTGCCTCAGCTCCCCGTCCTGGGAGGAAAGCACACGGTGGGGGGTGAACCCCTCCTCGCTAGGCTGAGATTCTGGGGCCCTGGCCCCTTTCAGTCACGGATCGGGGGAGCCCGCGGGGCTGGCCAAGGGCAGAGCCGAGAACCTGCTCAGCTGCACCTGCTGAGACCCCGAGGGCAGAGGAGGAGGGTCTGCCCTCCTCACCCGCCAGGACAGCCTGGACAACCTCAGCCCTCCTCACCCACCAGGATAGCCTGGACTACCTCAGCCCTGGCCTCGTGCCCCATCAGCCCTGGGGGTCCTGAGTCCCCATGCATCCCCCCGCTCCAGAGGGGCTCAGAGCATCTCACTGCCGCTGACCTTACTCTTGCACACACACACGGGGCTAGAAGCCTCTGAGTTGCGCTGCCAGGGCCGTGACAGAGAATTGGGGTCTTTGTTGGGGTGCAGGCCGGAGCCGCGGCGGCGCTGGTGCCGGCCCCGAGGGGTGCTCGCCGCAAACGCAGCCGCCGGCGCTGGGCTTGTGTCCGGATTCCCCGTGCGTGGAGCAGTCGTGCTCACACTGTGCGCTATTAAAGGTGCAGCAGCATCACGTCTGACGAGCAAGGCCCAGGCCGTCAGTAAACGGCGGGCCGGAAGGGCGCAGGCTGCGGGGAGCGCGGCGCTCGGGCGCGACTCGGAGCTCGGGCGGCCGCAGCCTCCGCTTGCAGAAACGCGGAACCTGCAAACCCGATCAGGCAAAGCGCTTTAAACCGCCTGCATCCGGGCAAGGCGGGGCCACGCTGCGGTGGGTGGGGCTGGGACAAGCCCACAGAGGCCACACAGGGGCCGAGGGGCCGAGGCTGAGACTGGGGAGCCGGCCGGAGGGCAGCGGCAGGTGGGACAAGCAGGATGCAGCCCCTGGGGCCTCTGGAGGGCGCGGCCCCGACACGGGTCTCAACTCGAGGCTTCCAGCACGGCCAGAGAGAAATTCTGTGTGCCCGGCACCACCCGGCGGGTGCCCGCTGGCGGCACAGCCCCAGAAAGCCCACACCGTGGCAGCGGCGTGAGCAGAGGCTGCCGCAGAAAGAGGACACGGGTCAGCAGGGGCACCGGTGCAGAGGAACAGCTGCCCGGAGTCCCCGAGTCGGGCGCACGGTGGGGCGCACAGTGGGGGCGCATAGTGGGGGCGCACAGTGGGAGCGCACAGTGGGGGTGCAGTGCCCCTCCATGTTCCCAACAGGCGGGAGCTGCTCTGCTGGGACGGGCCAAGCAGGGGTCCCCCATCTGCAATTCTCATCCACCGGCCGCATCTGCAGGTGAGGGGGCTTCTAAGGGGCGACTTTGGCGCTGTCCCCTTGGGCCACTGCATGTGTGTGTGTGGGGTGGGCACCTCTGACGTCCCTGCAGGATGGCCTCGGAGGCTCAGAGGAGCGAGGGCTGCGGTCAGGGTCTGTCCCAGAAGGTCTCGGGCAGCCAGCTCCCCGCAGACGTGGCCGAAGTAGTGTGGCGTCAGCACAGCCCGCCCCGCCTGCCGCTCCCACAGAGCACGTCCCGGCCGCCACGTGTGCGCAGCGCCGCGGTGCAGACCCGTGCGCCAGCCCAGCCACACGCACCGACACGGTCCCCAGGCACAAAGTGGCGGCTGCACACACCAGCAGTGTGCCCTGCACTGCTGCACCTCACACACACACTGCCAGGACCGCTCACACGCACCGTGCACACCCGGCGCACACACACTGGACCTGCGGCAGACACGAGGAACCCCGTCTGGAGACGCACATGCACGGACGGCTCCCCACAGCCCGCCCTGCGCTCGCAGCCGCCGCCAGCTGACCAGACACGCTCGTCCAGCGCGGGAGCGCGCACGCCGGGCGCGGGGCAGGCCAGCTGCGGGGGGTGTCATTAGCGCACGTATCTTCCCCCTCCCCACAGGGGCTCCGCCTGCTAGACGGTCGGCGGGGGAGGCGGCGGCTCCCCGGGCCTCTGGGCATGGGGAGCCCCGAGTCCACCATTGATTTCTGCCCATCACGCAGCGTAGGACGGCAGAGGCGCCGGCTGGTCTGCGGGAGGCCGGGCAGCGGTAGCCCGGAGCTGGCAGCGGCGTGAGCAGAGGCTGCCGCAGACGGGGCTGCTGAGAGGAGCCGGCGCCCCTGCAGCCAGAATCCTGCCCTGCCGCAGCACTGGGGGTGAGGGGGTCACGTCAGGGCAAGGAAGCCTCGGGGCCGAGGTGGCGTCCTGCAGTGGCCACTGGGGGACTCTGGCCCCCCGCTGCTGTCTGAATCCTGATCTGCTTTCCCACTCGGGGCGACATGTCCTCTTTCCGCGGCGGCCCCTTCCCACACCTTCCTCACCCCCAAAGGGGGGTCGCGCCAGGGCTGGCTGAGAACGAGAGGAGCTGGTGCACGCCCAGCGCCAGGTAGAAGAGGGGCTCAGACTGCACGGGGGCGGCGGCCAGGACTTGCAGAGCCCTGCGCTCCACACGGAGCTTGCGCAGGGAGCGCCCCAAGCCCAGACAGTGGCGCCGCGCTGGGTCTTGGGGTGACCAGCGCAGCAGGTGCCCCGCAGCCCCATGTCTGCCTCACTGCGCGGCGGGAAGGGTCCTGGGCTCTCAGGCTCCCTGGAGACAAAACTCCAACGCAGCACGTGGCGCCCAGCCTGCCCGGGGACCCGCAGCGGCTAGTGGGCGCCCATGCTCCAGCCCTGCCTGTGTCCCCGCCCTCACGGCCGCCCCAGGCCCCGCCTCAGCTACCAGAAAGCCCCGCGCACCTCCCCGCACCCCTGCCTGGCGCACCCCACCCTATGAGGCCCCTGAGAAAAGGTGGGCGCGGCTTGGGCCAGACCTGGGCCCTCGGCTTTGCAGCCCCGAGCCCAGCCCCAGCACACACGACCAGCACCTGCTGCTCCAAAGCCTTCGCCCTCCGTCAGAGCCTGCCGCGCAGGCAGTGTCCCAGGCCGGCGACCCAGGCGGACGCAAGGCCACGGGGAGTCGAGGCCGCGCTCGCTGTCCAGCGCCCTGGACGCTGGGCGTCAGCCCTGCCGGACAGCAGGTCTGCGGCTTCAGTCCCTATCCGGAAGGGGGCTTTACTCGTCGGGCTGCCCTGGGCCCGGGCCGCATGCACGGGCAGTGAGGTGGCCGGACGTCGCCGAGGGCTGTGGCCGGCCCGTGCGCCCGTCCTCCTCCCGACGCCCCAGCCAGCCGGCGAGGATCCAGCCACATGCTCCCTGCCCAGGCCCACACCGCTGGCCCCTCACCCGTCAGAGCCAGGGACTTCTCCATGGACACAGACGGACAAAGGGGTCGGTCACCCACATCAGGCAGCCTCGTTGGATTCAGACTCCAGCGCGTGGATCCGAGTGGGGGCGGCCTGCCTCCAAGCTGCAGCCCCGCTGGCCCCAGACGGAGCTACTGGGGTCCCTGAGGCAGGGCCACGCCCCTCCCGCCGGCACGCCCTGGCGACGGCCATCAGGGCTGCTGGCACAGCGGGATGGGGAAGCCACGCCAGGGCCGCGGGTGCCGCCGGCCAGGTGCCTGCACCCCACGCTCCCGGGGCTCCCGAGCCGCGGCCCTGCGCGGGGTGCGCGTGCGATGGCGCCTGGGTGCGGAGAGGCCGCCTGGAGACTCACGTGCCCGGCTGGGGTCCGGGGCTTCCCGGAAGCAGAGACAACTGCTGCAGGGACGGCGGGATGCGCGTGAAAGGAGCAACTCCCACTGCACACCTCAGTGTGACTTCCCAGCTAATGGTGATTTAAATATGTTAATGGGCCTAACTAGGTTGAGCCTCAGCTTAAAGACTTTCTGAATAATGAAGCAGGAAGCTGGTTCCCTCTAAGGGAGGCGATTCCCCACCGGCCGACGCAGGGGAGGCCCAGCCCGAGACGCCCTCCGCCTGGACACGGGTTCAGAAGGGCCGGGGGAGAAGGCCGCACTCCCTGGGGAGCCCGGCCCGGCGGCCTGCGGGTCCCCCTGAGAGTGCAGCTGGGTCCCTTTAGGGCACCCCTGAAGGGCCTTGGGGAGCCCAGCCCCCAGACTCCGCCTCGTGCCTGCTGCGGCTGTCGCTGCCTCCAGCGTCCTCACTTTGCTTCCGTCCCCCTGACTGAGACACGCAGTGCCCCGAGGGCCTGTAGGGAAAAGGGCATCAAATCAGGCTCCTCCCTCCTCCCACCACTGGCCTCTGCGGCCACCAGCTGTGGCCCTGCTCGCCCCCAGGCCGCACTGCCCACCTGAGAAACCGCGTTGATGGAAGCACGGGGAGAAGAGCAGGGGCGCACGGGCTGAGGTGTGCGAGGGCGCACCCCAGGTTAAGGGGCGGCCGGCAGGTAACTGCAGACCTGGGCCCGGAGGAGGGCCCTCAGCGCCGGCGCGCACGGGGCGGCCCTCTGAGGCTGCGGGCTCGGCGGCGCCTCCCTCCCGCTCTGCCCCATCAGCATCAAAGGCCTGGAGAGCCCCGGAGCCCCAAGTCCTCTTTCCGCCTGCGAGAATCGACAGGGAACCCCCCGGCCCGGGATGGCAGCACAGCACGTCACTGCCCCTGGACGGAGAGTGCCCGCACCGCCGAGCTGCGTGGACACCGACTCAGTGCCCGCTCCCAGTGGGGGGCCGGCGCGGGGGGAGGGGCAGAGGGCTCCGCACTCGCCCCGCCCCCCCTCTGCCCCGCACCAGCCCCGCCCCCCACGACCTGCCGCCGCCCCTGGCGCTCCAGCCCCTCCGCCTGTGCGTGGCCGAGAGATGCTGACCTCCGGGGGTGTCGTCAAGATTAAATAGGATCAAGTACATGAAAGAGGACGGGGGCGCGAGAGCCCCGAGCGCGGGGGAGCGTGGAACCCCGAGGTGGCTGGAGGGGCAGCGGGCCTGGCCCCACCCCTCCCTGCGGGCGGCCGGCTGGCGTGGGCTGGGCAGGGCCGCCCTCGCATCACCCGCCGGGCTGAGGCCGCAGGACCGTCGGGTGCCCTCGGGCGACCCGCTGCGCCCGCGTCCTCTCAGCCGGACACCTGCGGCAGGCCCCACGCCCTCTCCCAGCCGCTCTGCGGCCCTGCCCAGGGGCGCCTGCAACTCGCGGGCAGCAGACTGAGTGGGGACACGCCAGTGCTTCTTGGGGCGCTGGGGGCCGACAGCACCCCCGGTACAGGCTCCTAACCCTCACGCGACTGTCTAGTGAGGGGCCTTTTAAGGAGCTGGTTGAGGTTAAATGAGGTCACCGCGGGGAGCCCCGATCCCGAAGAACCGGGGCTTTCTCACAGGACAGCGGGGCCTCTTCTGGCCGCGGGCGCACCCAGGGTTGGGGGGGGGGGGGGGGCGGGCTCGCCAGGAACCCCGCCCGCTCCTTGGCCCGAGCTCCCGGCCCCCAGACCTGCGAGAAGGTCGACCTCAGTGCCAGCCCCTCTGACAGTGCTGGAACCGGGGACGGGGCGCCCCCTAGCCCCGCGCGCGAGCGCTGCAGGGCCGAGACCCCAGCGCGCTCCCAGCGCGCGCGCAGGGGCCGCCTGCGAGCCGCGGAGGGTGTCCAGAGCCTACCGGGGACGCTGCCCCGGCCCTCGGTGCCCTGTCGGGGTCCTGCCCGGACACTCTCCACGAGGAGACCCCTGTGGTTCCCGGGCGGAAAAAGCCACACACGAGCTTTGGTCAAGAGGCCACCACGTCCATCGGCCACCGGTCCTGCCCTCCCTCCTCTGCCCCTCGGAGCAGGCCGCGAGGAACGAGGCCCCGCCCCCCACAGGCACATCTGTCTGGCCCGCTGAGGTCAGCACCGCAGCCCCGCCGCTGCCCATTCAGACAAAGGGCGGCCGAGGCCCCGTGGCCGCTGGGGCCTCGCGCACGCGCCTGCGGGAAAGCCCTCGAGCGGGCGGGCGGCTGCGCCTGCAAATGTCGGTGCTGCGCGTCGCTCGCACTGGCCGGGCCTCCCCGCACCAGCTGTGTCTATGAGGACGCGGCCTGGAGGGTGCAGCGGGCACAGGGCGCCGCGTGGCTCAGGCCCGAGAGGCCAGGGAATGTGGGCCCCGCGGGGCGCTGGGTCGGCCTAGCAGCTCCTGCCGCTGCTGTGACCCCAACGTCTCGGGGTCTCCGGGCCAGCTTGCCCCACGGCCGCTAACACCCGAGGCTTGCAGGCCTTTCCCTCACGCCCAGATCCGCACCGCCCCACACCTGTCAGGGCGTAGGTCGGGAAAGGCCCTGTGTGGATGGGCCTGGGGCATGGGGTGGCCGCCGACCGGGCCCCCAGAGAGCCGTGTGTCCCCACCACAGCGCATCAGCCCCTCTGTCCAGGGCCGCCCCAGGGAGCCCTCAGAAGCCCCGACCTTTGAGTCAAGGTCTCGGGGAGCATCATTTCTCCAAGATCCAGCACCTGGAGGGCGCTGACACACGCCACCCCGGGGTGCTCGGCCACCTGCTGGCCCAGTGCCCCGACCCCCGCAGCCTGGCCGGCGCCCTTCCTTCCGGGCACAGCTGTGGAGGACAGTGGACTCCCCAGGAGGGGCCTGACCCCCAGGAGTCACCGGGATGAGCTGAGACCCAGGACACGGCGCCATCAGAGCCCACCCGCGTCCCGAGCTCACGCGCACCTGGTGCCCTAGGGGGACCTTGTTGGAAACAGGGTCTTTCCGGCAGTCGCCCATGAGGGCAGCGTCTTTGCAGAAGCAGGTGTGTGCGATGGGGCCAGTGGCCAGGGGTCCCGGGGCCAGTCTGCTGCCCTCTTAAGAAGAGGGAGATCCGAACCCAGGATGCACAGGCGGGTGCGCAGGAAGGAGGGTGTGGAGGGTCGTGGCCACAAGCCGAGGGGCGCTACAGCCCCAGAAGCTGGGAGGAGGCGCCTCCCCGCAGCCTCCAGGGGCGCACGGCCCTGCGCAAGCCTCGGCACCAGCCCTGCCCCCAGAACGGAAGTGTCTGTTCCTGCTCTTGGGGCACAGCTTGCGCTATTTTGCTCCGGCAGCGGCGGCAGAAAAATGTGGGACCCCCCCGCCCGCCCACCCAGGGCCAGGGACGGGGCATTGCCAGGAGGTAGGTGGGCGCAGGGGCCCACGCAGAGGCCCCGCTTGGCTCCTCGCGGCCGTGCTGTCCTTGGCCGGGCAGGCCAGGCCTCGGCTCCACCGCGTGACTGCTCGAGGGCCGCTGTGCCCGCCCTAGCCGGAGCTGGGCCAGCCCCTCGGTGGTCACCGCAGGGCTGCAGTGGGCTTGGGGGCCGAAGGTCACTCAGGCACTCTGCAGAGGTGTGTGTGGTGTCCCCGCGCCCGTGGCCCACATTAGCATAACGGCCGCGTCCAGATGAGAGCGGAGAGGGCAGCGAGCCCTCCCACATGCGAATCCTGGCCCGAAGCCGCCCTCGGCGCTGGAGCAGCAGAAGTTTCTGGAGTGGTCATCCTGCTTCTTAGGACGCTGCTTAGACAGCGACCGGGAGCTGCCGGCCAGGTGCAGAGGGGCCTTCACCCAGCGAAGCACCCAGTCCGGCCGCCGCTCATCCCAGGGCTCCCGCCGGGCTGCCTCCTGCCCCGCATTCCCGCCCAGTGGGGCAGCAGCGCCCGGGGGACCGGCGCGCACTGAGGCGCAGACAGGCGCACGGGCCCTGGACAGCAGCTGCACAGCGGCGTCTGCCATCCTGCCGCAGACAAACCGGGAGCCCGGCGGCCGGTCTCGCTCCCACACCCGCACCGGGCCCAGCCTCCAGCCAAACAGGTGCACGACAGCCTGTTGCGGGTCCAGGGAGAGGACCCCGGGCTTGAAGCGGCCTCCGAGGGGAGAACAGATGAGCAGAACAAAGGAGGCTGGGCCCCGGGCTGACAGGCTCATCGATAACGGTTTAGGGGCCGCCTGCTTGGGCGACAAATGCTCCTAATGGCCTTGGCCACTCGCAGGCCCAGCTGAGAACCAGCTGGCAGCCTGGCCGGGGGAGATGGCGTCCCCGCTCTGCAGAGGCCCCTGTCCGCTCCCTGCCCATGGGCCTGGCCTGGCGTGGCCTCTGCGGGGGGCATACAGACAACGAGGGGCGGGCGCAGGGACCACCGCAGTTATCAGGTAACAGCTGTCCGTGGCGGAGTCCCCAACGCCAGCCCTGCCCGCAGCCAGGTGGCCCGAGGAGCGCCGCTGGACCCAGTGTTCTGGTCCCGTGCAGGGCCCACACCTGTGTCTTCTGCCCCTGCCCGCAGGACAGGGCGGCCACCCCGCCTAGGGGTTTTCCCGGGGCACCAGCTGGGACGCTTCTCTTCCCAGAAAATTCAGAACAGGGTCACGTCCACATCAAAGACACCCAGACCTCCTGGTTCAACATTCACGTCGGCACGTCCACTGCCTGGTGACCGCGGGCAGTCACGTCTCCGCGGAGCACAGGGCGGCCCTGGAAGCAGGCGGCCTCAGTAGCCCCCGCCAGGAAGGGGTCAGGCCCGTCAGCGACTTCCCTCCCCCAGCTCAGACAGAAGCAGATTTGGGGGTGCGGACGGGGCGGGTGAGAGCCCCTGACCGGCCGGGGTGCTGTGGACCAGCGGAGCACTGACAGCGTCCCCCAAGCCCTTAACCACGGCCCAAGGCCCTTGCTCCGTGGGGCCACTTGGGAATCAGGGCCTGCTGTCTTGGGGGTCCCCTATTTTTCAGGGGCCACTGGGCCTCGGTGAGACACACGTCGACGGGCACGGTTCCTGTCCTTGGCGTGGGGGCAGCAGGCAGTGACCTCCAGGTAAACTCACGCCCCTGGGCGGCCCTGCCTGGACCGGGGCAGCGGGTAGGTGCTTCCTGGGCTCCCGACGTCCGGAAGCATGGGCCTTGGC
>PVIJ01010697.1:0-27500 GCA_004024925.1 Scalopus aquaticus | reverse complement strand
GCTTGAGCCCCTGGCAGACCCATGGAGTGGGGTGAATTTAGCCACTAGACCTGGCTCAACAGGCCAGCCTGTGGTCAAAGTCAAGGCCGCTGGCCTTTGAAGGACAAGCAGGGAGGTGGACCGCACTGCTCGGGGTAGCTCAGGGCACAGAAGCCTCTCGGCACAGAACACACGTCCCGAAAGGGCTGAGCTCAGGAGGGGGAGCTGCCGGGGAGGCTTGGGGGGCCCAGAACCCCGCCTCGGGTGCGCAGACTCTGCAGGAGACCCAGCAGTTACTAAGAGAACGAGCAAGGCTGCAGGGAACAAGGGGTGCTCTCCATGTCCCTGGGGCCAGGTCGCGTCTGCGCGGTGGGGCGCGGCGCTCAGCGGCCCTCCGTCCACTCCGTCCCCGGGACGCTGGCGGGCCCGTCATCACCAAGCTCATCTTCCACTTGCCGGCTCAGATTTAGCCCTGCATCCCACAGGGGAAATTTCCACCTTCAGCACAGTTTGCCAGCAGCGCGCCGTCCGCTCTCACGCGGGCTTGGATTAACTGCGGGCTGACAGTCGTGATGAAGCCGTGACCCCGACAGAACCTCGCGGGCCCCCCCGAGACAGCGGCCCTCGCATCCGCTGGGCACCTGAAATGTGGGGCTGGAGTTCAAACACTGCTTACTTTCCACCCACTTGAGTGTGGCTCCGGCTGCAGTACTGGACGGCTCCAGGGCCTGAGCCCCCCGCCCGAGACCCCGTCCGGCCCAGGTTCACGGAGTCACCACTCTCTCTCTGAAGGTCGCCCTCCGGGGCACCTGCTGCCCGGGATGGACATTGGTGTCCACTTCCCACACCACATCACTTTCTAATTGGCTCCAGGGGCCAGCCAAAACCAGAGAGGGCATTCACCAGCCTCAGGCAGCCCCACCTAGCCTGGCCACGTCCGGGGGCAGTCTGACCCCAAGCCACAGGTCACTGGCTGCTGCCCTCCAGCAAAAAGCAACCCCCCAACAGAACCTCACCCTCAACTAGACACAAAAAAACCGTTTTTCATAATTTTGAAGATCAAATGAAATTAGATGTGAATTTTGCATATAGAAAAGGCAGCGTTTGCAATCCCACAAACACTTCAGAATACAGTGGAGGGGGCTTCCAGCCTCCACGCCCCCCAGGGCTTGGGTGCATTTTCTCCCACTGAAATCCCACAGTAGCTGCGGATGCACCCAGGAGGCCGGGGCCTGCCACGAGCGTCCCGTCGTCCAAGGCTGGGCGAGCCTCAGAGCAGGGACGGCTGTGAGCGTGTCCTGCTCCGCGTCGAGCAAGTCTCAGAGAAGTAGGAGCGGAAAGGCACCTGTGACCCATTAGCCCAGTGGTCAGCACAGAGGCAAGGAGGCCCTGCTGGAGGGGGCTGGGAGGGTCAACCAATTAGCGCCCCCCTCTCCGCGGCACTGAGTCCTGGAGAGTCCTCTTGGGGGTGGGCCCTGGAAGGGAGGGGTGAGCTGCAGGTGGCCGTCCCCCGCCTGCTGGGCGGAACAACCCAAGGCCAGCCCAGTGCCAGGACTGATGGGGGGGGGGCGTCCCCAGGGAGGGGGCAGGAGCCAGTGCCTCGGCCACGACTGTAATTGCGAGCACAGGATCCGCGCGAAATCCCACACAAAGTACAAGTTCTGCCTTGCACCAAACTTTAATCTTTTCCCCCAGGCATCTACTCCAGGAGCATTATTTTATATAATTTTTTTTTACTATTAATATTCCGCCCTCGATGTTCCTGCAAAGCAACTGCATGCAAAGAAAGAATGGACTCACCGGGAGGACTCATTTGTCTTCAGCACCTGGGCTGTTTTAAATTAGAGAGCACCCAGCTCGGGGAGCCAGCGCTATTTTAATCATTGCAATGTGTCCGGAGCTGGAGAGGAACTCAAAAGGTGAATATTAAAAGTAGTTGTGGAATTCAGTCATTTCGCGAGTGAGCACGTAATAGCCAAAGGCAAACCCGGAAGGCAGCTTCACTTCCAATCAGTGTTCCCATTTTATTGAAACCAGATTGGAATTCCTGGAAGGGCGCCCGCAGATCACATCTTTAATACTCATTTTCATATACTCCAGTAAAACTGTCAGGGAGAATCAGTTGCTGAAGAAGGCTTCCTGTATAATTTACAGATGGGCCTCCCCGCGGCCCATTATTTAGGCCCGAAACAGAAATATGTTTTAGATCAAGCTTGAGACTGGCCCTCACCTGCCCAGGTTTGCCTGGGCTTTAATTTGTCGATTAATGTTGGCCTCTGCTCACAGCGCTGACCCGCCATTCGGGGACGTCCACCCCCACCCACGCGGTGGCCGCCCCGTCCGCCCGCTGCTGAGCCTGGGCTGAGAAGGCGGGCTGGGGCTGTGCTCTCCCACAAGTGGCTAGCGGGGTCCCCAGAACCCTGGTGCCCCCATCAGCTAACAGAGGCCACGTTCCAGGGCCCTGAGACAGCACACAAGGGCCCCCGCCCTGCGTGTGGTCAGGAGCGTGTGGGGGCGAGCTCGGAGACCCCCAGCCTGCCCCTCCTTCCTTAGGGACAGATCAAAACAGCCCAGAGCTTGGACCCACCGTTCTCCAATTTCCCCCTTTTTTAATAATTTCCCTGGAAGCCCCGTGTCCCCCGTGGGCCGGCCCGGCCCAGCGCAGCCTATGGCGTCCCTTAGTGGGGGCACGAGCCACACCAGCCTCCCGCTCCCCCTTCACCCATCATCCTGGTCGTGGAAGAAACCAGGCCCCGGGCACACACACGTGCACATGCACACGCGTGCACACACACCCCCGGCACACACCCCGGGCTCGGCACAGCCCCGCTCGCTGTCGACTCTCCGACCTTCCGAAGGTCACGGGAAGTTTGACTCTCAGACCAAACCCACCATTTCCCGATCCCCCAGGACATGGGGGCTCACAGGGACGGGTGAGGGGTGCCCCAGAAACTGGGAGGTGCTGGAAATGCTTTCCTCGAGGCCACACGCCACGCTACATGTCCCCCACCTGCACGTACCCCGCCAGCAGCCCCAGATTTCTTCAAGCTTCCCTTTAAACCTCAGGCCTCTCTTGAGGTCAAAGCTCAGCCTTAGTGGGGGGGCATGACCCTGGGAGACCCTCTACCCAGTAATCGACTCCCTGCCATCCCTGAGGGCGGATGCCTCAAGGTGAAAAACAGAACAATCTCTCTACGCTCAAGGAGAGCAGAGCTGATTCCCATTCAGGACACAGGACTCTCCTAAATTCACGTAAGTGTAAATGATTTGAAACCTTCTCTCCCGAGATCAGGCAGCATAACGGACAGAGGGAAGCGCCTGCGTCACCCAGCTACCCTGTCCTCTGTTAATATGACCTTGTCGAGACTCCACAACGCTGCTGTGAGGGAAGTGACCCCACTCACAGCCCAGAGAGGAGGAACGAAGCCCAGAGAGGTGACGCGACACACCGAAAGACACAGAGAAAACAGCCCAAACTGCCTGTCGGCAGAAGCCCAGGGCCCAAGCCTGGGCTGGCTTCTCTGCAAGCTCCGAAGCCCCTGCCAGCTTGGCACTGTCCGCTGCCGAGCTCCGCGCGCAGCCTGAGAACGGGGGATCCAAGCTGCGGGACGGGGCAGCACGCCCAAGGGGGCCTGTGGCTCTGGGCAGGCAGGAGCCTCAGCTGGTGGGAAAGGCAGGCGGGACGTGGCCTCACGGGGAGCCTGACACAGGGGGTCCTCCCTTGAGGGCCCCCCGAAGGGCAAACAGTGGCATTCCCCAGAGGGAAGTGTACCCCCCTTAAGTGGCCTGAACATCTTCTTTCTGAGCCCCCCAAATCTGCCCTTCCAGGGGGAGCAGCTTCCTGCCACAGGTTTTCTGGGGACCCCAGGGACTGTTTTCAGAGCTATTGGAAAGGACCCGGGCCCCAGATCTCAGCCGGCCACGGTGAGCCAGGCAGCAGTAGGGAGCAGGTGAGCCCAGGTGAGTCCCAGTAAGTGAGCCCAGGCGTGAAATACGAAGCGTCTGCGCTTGCAGTTCTGGCTCAGAGAGTGATGGAGGCACAAACATCCTCCAGATGAAAAAGTAGCCGTGTGTGTGCACGTGCACCCTTCCCAAATAGATGGACAGAACGCGACCAAGGAGACCGGCCTGTCCCGCTGGGACGCCCTCTCGCCCTCTGCAGGGGCCTGAATGGGGCAGGGCCGCCCTCTGGCTCAGGATGCTGGCGCGTGTCTGAAAAATTCAAGCCTCCCGGCAGGCGCACATTACCAGGTGTGTCCAGAAGGAGGGAGACTCCCGGCCCCGCAGGCAGGCGCCTCTGCCCACCCCGGAGCCTGAGGCACACTCGCCTGGGCGAGGGAGTGGCAGGAGCTTCCTCCCTGGCTGGCCGCTGCCGAAACCAGCTCACTTTTGCAGCCCAGTTGCTTTCGCAATGTTCGTTTTTAAGGCCTCACCATACCGCTGAGCAGCGGCCCGGCCGGGGCCCATTTTGAAGAGCCTTCTTTGAAAAGCCGTCCAACCCGAACCCGCGCGGGCGGGCGGGGCCGGCTGGGCTGGCAGAAGGCTGCTGCCGCCCGCCAGCAGGCCCTGGCAAGGGCGGGGGAGGTGTGAGGGGTGGCGGCGGCGCCAGCAGCCCCGGAGCAGGTGCGGCGCGTCCGGGCTGGCAGCGGAGCGTGGCCCGCTCAGCCAGCCGCGGCGCCCTGGCAGCGGGGCCTGCGCGAGGCCCTAATGAGAATGGATGTGGCCGCCGCGCCAGCCCATTTGGAAGCGCGCGGAGGCCTGGCTCGGGGCGCACGGAGCAGCCTCGCCGGGGAGCGGGATGCGGGGCCCCGGGACACAAGCGGGCCGACCCTGGGGCCCGGGGCGGGGCTGGGGTCAGGGTCTCGTGGGAGAGCGGGACACCGGGCCCCAGCTCTGCCAAGTCCCCGGGCCCGCAGCGCCCTTCCTCCCGTCTAGGAGCGCCAACGGCCTCCCCGCAGGCCGCGCCGGGCAGGGCGGCGTCACCGGCCGTGGCTCCGCTGGGGCCCGGGGCTTGATCCTGGTGGCTGCGTCCCTGGCTTGGCCGACCCGCCTGGCGTGTCCGCGGTCACCTCCTGCTGGTGGACCCCGCCGCCTGACGGAGGGCGCCAGGGCCAGAGCCGCAGGCCACCTGCCCTCCCAGCCCCGCCCCCCACTAGGAGCCCCTCCCAGCCCCGCCCCTCCCAGCCCAGTCTCCTGGGGCTGTTTCCTGAGCCCAGTGCCTCTCCCCTTGCCCTGCAAGAGGGACAGGGTGCCCAGCAGCCCCAGGCTGTGGGGCAGGGGGAAGGAACTATCCATGGAAACCCCAGGCTCTGTGTTGGGCTCCAGGAGGGACAGACGTCAACTCCAGATGTGGAAGCAAACAAAGCACCTTATTCGCTCACCCCCGAGGCGCCCGCCGGGAATGCAGCGGGGAGAGGAACACCTTCACGCAGCCAACCGGGTTCCCAGAGAGACGTGCCAGAGCAGGGGGCAGAGTCCAGAGGGCCCGGGAGGCCTGGTCAAGGGTCCCCAGAGACCAGCCGGGACCCTTGAGGGAATAAGGAACTGGACTCGCAGGCCAGATGAAGCCAGGCCAGAGAGCCCAGCCCAGGCCTGGCCCCCTTTAACCCGCCCACTTCTTGCAGCCTCCTCCACACTCCATCCTCCATCCACGTTCTTCTGGGCACATATCAGTGACTTCCACTGTCACTCTGAGGTCCACACAGTCACCCCGTTTTACAGAGAAGGGCCCTGGGCTCAGAGGTCATGAGGGCTACCCCAGACCAGTGTCCTACAGGGCCGGGTGGGGTTCCACCTCGGGCTGGCCCCCTGCCCCCAGCAGCTGCACAGGGGGTGCCCTGTTATCACTCTGGAACCTCACAGTACAAACATCCTTCCCAGCCAAGGACTGGACCCTCAGGCGCCAGCCAGGAGCGCGGGAAGGGCTGGACAGCGTGGCCAGCGGAGGCCGAGCCGCACGCAGCACCTGGCTCGAGGCCCACGACCCGCTCGCCCGGGAGGTGCACGGGGGCACCAGGGCCGCCGGGACAAAGACGGCCAATGTGAGCAGGCTGGACCCCCAGCAGCCGGAGGCCTGCACGCTCAGGTGGGCGCTGCTTCTGCGCTGGGGCAGGAGGCGCTTCCCCGCGGCCTGCTCTCTGCGGGATCCAGGGAGAGGTGAGTGAGGGCCAAAAGCTCCAGCCATCTGAGGATGGCTAAATAGCAAATATGGTGGAGAGCAAAGAGGTCTCTTATAAAACAGAGTTGGCAGTGGAGGTGGGGGGGCGCCCACGTAGCCAGCGGCCCCAGTTCTGGGCAGGGGCTGGGAGGAGAACGATGTCCGACCTCTTTTGGGGATCAAAACCAGAGGCAGGTCTGGGGGTGCTCCCTGGGCTGCCGGGGACGGTGGAGGCTCCCAGACCAGCCGGGACCCCAGAGCCGGGGTTTCGAGGCCAAGTCGGCCCCCGAAGCCAGAGCTGGCCCCATGCCTGGGCGTCCACTGCGGGGAGCTTCTGGCCGGGAGGCTCCTCCTGGGGGCGAGAGGGTGCCCCAGGGAGGCAGCACACCCAGCCCCCTGCTGAGGCTGCCTGCAGAGCTGGAGGGACCGGCAGTCCCCGAGGGCCCCCAGGGACCAGAGGGGCGGAGGAGTCCCCCTCGTGTGGCCAGCTGCCCTGGCGGCACGGCGGGCCCCCTCGAGGAGCGTGGAGACCAGCTGAGCAGGGCAGGGCGGCAGGGAGAGGGCCGCCCTCTGAGCCTGGGGTGGCGCCAAGTCCTGGAGAGCTGCGCCCCGGCCGAGCAGACCGTCTGGGGGTGCCCCACCCCGCACGGAGGGCTCGGCGAGTCTCCGACACCTGTCCTCGCGCACGGCAGTCTGAGAGCACAGGGCGGGCGGGCGGCGCGTGGCAGTGGACGTGGACGTCAGCAGGCCCGTCCACCAGCTTTGCGGGAGGGTGCCCGAGCGAGTCGGTGGACGTCCACGCTGGGCAGAGACGCCAGGGAGCCCCACTCGGCCCCTGACCTGGACGCGATCGCGGGTCTCTCGGGGGCCGGAGCTGCTCTGTCCTGGACGGCGGAGAGAGGAGAGCCAGGGCGCGCCCCGGGCCGGCCCCACAGGACAGTCCTGCCATGCCTGGGTTCGGGGTGGGGGTCCAGGGCCGCGGCCTGGAGGGGGCTTAGCCTGCTGACCGCCGTGTCTCTCACCGCCTCTCGGCCACCGGGGGAGGGCGCCCGGGCTGTTCTCGCCTGTGACTGAGGCACGCGAGGGTCACGGGGGTCAGCTCCAGCACGCGCCCAGGGCAGAGGATGGTCAGCCTGGGGGTCAGGGCCTGCTCGGGCGCCCTGGCCTGAGAGCCGGGAGCAGCTTGGACCGGCCTGCACCTCCTGCCCTCCGGAACCCGTCCCCCAGCGGGCACCTACCCGACTCGGTGGCGAGAGGACTGGAGAGTGGACGCCACCACCGAGGGGCTGGGCCACCGGCCACCACAGTGCGCTGGGGACACTTGTCCCCGAGGGCCACAGCGCGGCCTGGCCACAGACACCACCGCAGCCCTCACTGGTCAGCACTCCCAAACAGCCACATGACACGCCAGCGTTGTCAGTTAATAAAGAGCCTCTTAGAGTCGCCGGCGTCTCAGCGCAGTGGGCTTTGGCATCACCCAGCTCTCCTGGCGCCTCCGGTGCTGTGAAGTAGGGCTCGAGGGTGCTGCGGAGGCCTCAGGGGACCGTGGAGATGAGGGGCAGGGGGGACGGGGTGGGGGGCAAAGGGACAGGGCGCGTGTCCACCTGTGGCTGAAACTACCTCCCTCCTACTCCCCACCCAACTCCCCGCTGCCCACCTGTTTGGAAAAGGCCCGTGGACTCTGGGGAGGTGGCCTCCGGGAGGTCACATCATGGGCCACGGCCTCCTCGATGGGCAGGGCAGGTGAGGTGGCGAGCGGGCCTGTGTCACCCCTGGGCTCGCTTGTCTGGACACAGAGGCCTTGATGCGGCACCCAGGCCGCCATGCAGAGGCAGCGATCAGTTGCACCGCCCTGGTGGCTGGGCCAGCGCACCCTTACTCGGGGCCTCCGCTCCTCAGCTCTGCGGCCCTGGCCCGGTGTCTGCACCCCCAGGGCTGGGCTTTTAGGTCGGGGAAGCCCCCGACCACAGGCCGATGTCAGCCCCTAGCCCGCGATGCCGGCCCTCCTCGAAGCAGACCCCAAGTCTGACGAAGCTGCCCCCGCTGCAGCCAGCTGCCCGCCTGGCCGGCGCTCTGGCCCCAAGTGACCCGCTCCCAACGCCTCCCGCGTCCACTCTGCCTAATTATGATTTCGTGCGGCTTTGCACAGCAGAAGGAGAGAAGATTAGGGGCAAAGAAAAGAAAGCTGAAACCTCTATAATGAAATTTTAAAATCACAGAGCTCCTGCTGTTAATATTCTCCCAGCCTCCAAAAGCATCAAATATTGTTTCATCCCACAACTAATCTCGAACCGATGCCTACGCGACTTTGGACGCGTTGCCGCGCGGAGTCCTAAGATAGCGGTGGTGGCAGCTGAGCGCGTGGCCCGTCACCAGGCCCTACACAGCTAATTGGTCACTTTGTCCAGCTGAGCAATGGGGGTTCTGGTCCCTTCCAGTCATTAAAAGCTGCCAAAGTCTCCCCCACTTTGAATCAGCGGCTGTCCTCCTGTTCCGCGCTGCTTTAAGCACCTGCCTGCCCAGCATCCTGCCTCTGACTGGAAGCTTCTGGTTCTTTGATGAAGGTTTTGGATAATTTAATCAAGTTGCTTTGGTCCTCTCCATCAGGAAGAAGAACTGGGCTCACGTTGGGGTTAGCGGCGCGGCGCTCACACGCTCTTTCGAGTTCTTAATAAGCCCCCCAAACGTGCAGCCCGACGGGGCGTTCATCTCAATTAATGCATTAATGGCTTCGCCAAATTGCCAGGGAAATTGGACCCCGACCCCTGAGAGCAGAGCCGGGCTGCCGTGGACCCGGTGGTGTCGAGACGCCCATCTGGCCGCTGGGCATGTGGACGGGCAGGGGCCGGGGAGGCCGGCGGCAGCTGCTCTCTGTGGGGCGGGACCCACACCCGCCTGCCTGGCTGGAGGAGCTGGGGTGTGGCGCCCGAGGCCACCGTGCCCTCAAAAACACGGCGGCAGCACCTCTGTTTGTGCTATGTCATCGGGCCTGGGGAACGTGCTTTCTGCGCTTTTCTGTGTCGGGCCTGACGCTCGCGCCCCTGAGGGATCGCTTCCGCTGGCGGCTGTGGATGAGAAGGGTAATTCTCACTTCGAAGCCCACAGGCAAAGGCCTCGCCGCTGCCAGGGGTGTCTTCTTGCATAGAAGACACAAACAGTCCCTGAAATCGTAGACTCTGTAGGAAACAAGTCTTTAGGCTGAGGTGGGCTCCTGTGCCCCCGGGACTGGTTTTGAGGGTGGCAGCTTCAAAAAGAGCTGGTTTCCAGCCTGGAGCTGAGGAAAGCTCCTCGGGGACCCGCACACCCCAAGAATTAGAACCTTTCTCACGTCAGCTCCCGACAGCGCTGGTCCTGTCTCCTGCCTGGCACCTGCCGTCCCCAGAAATGACGTGATGCCACATCCAGCGCCAAGCTTGAGTGGATGCCCAGTCTACGGAGGCCAAGCTCCTCCCTGGGCCCTCAGCCGGGCACAGTCCCCTCCCCACCTGGCCCACCCCCGCCTGGTGCAGCCCTGCAGACTGGTGCCCCCCCACCTCCCCAGGCCCAGCAGTAAGGATCCACGAAGGGGTCTCCCTGGGGCGCAGGGGTTAAGTCTCAGCACTGTGAAGCTCTATGAGGCTGTCCGCACAGCACACGAGTTCAGTCCCCGGCCGGGGAGCTTCCCACAGGGCGCAGCAGACCTCTCCTGTCTCCCTGCTGCTCCCCTCAGCAGTGGGTTTCAGTGGATCCACCTGTTCTGCTCCCCACTCTGTCTCTGGGGAGTCCTCTCACCCCCCACACCTCTGGCCTGCACCCCAGCTCTTGTGTGCATAAATAAGTAAACCTTTGAGAAATAAAGCAGCCACGGAGACCCGGCCTCGGGCCCCAAAGCCTGGCTCTCACCGCAGGCTGCTCTGTCCCCAGCTGCCATCTCCCGCAAGCCCGCCAGGGGCCGGGGCTGCCAGGCCAGGCGGGTCTAGGAGGTGCAACGCTCTGGGCCAGCAGAGCCTTGGGGAGTCTGTCCTGCTGCCCCACGCCCCTCGAGTGGGCACTTCCCCGGCCATCTCCGACCTTGGGAGGCCTGTTTGGCCCTGCGGCTCGCACCCAGGACACCTCCTTTGCCTATTCTCTGGGGGCCTGAGCGTGGGCGGGGAGTTAGCTCTCTGGGTAGCTGAGGTTTCTGGATCAACATAGGACGTCAAAAATTACAGGTATTTATAAGGAATTTTTACAAAAGGCAGCATACGCGCCCCTCCAAAGAACAACGTAATTAAGCAGAGCGTGCACCTCATTTGCCTTCCCCTAGTGACAAGGCCATAATTAGGAGCATCGATTACGGCCCCGAGCGGTTCCAGGGCGCCCGCAGGAGCTGCTGGCTGGGGAGGCCATTTGTCCCTGTGCAAAATGGCCCCGCTCTTTCTGTTTTCCTAATTCCTCCGGCTATTTGTTTCATTATAATTCGTTTGGACGGCACCTCCCTCCCTCACAGCAGTTGCAGCTTCTGGCAGCAGCACAGATGCTCTTGGTTTGCCGCTTTGGTTTCTCACCACAGCAAGTCCTGGCCCCAGGTCTCTCCTCCGCGGACAATGCCTGGAGCCCAGAGTCCCGGGCAGAAGCCCAGTCTGCTCAACCGGGCCTTCCCCAGGGCCAGAGCTGGACTCCAGAGACCTGAGGTCCCTCCGGGTCCACATATGAGCGCACGAGGAGCCCCGGGACCCCGCGGCCCCACGGGGACGCGGCTGACGGTGCCCCCGTCCCTCACAGGGCTTGGCGTGGCACAGCCAGAGCCAGGCCGCGGGCGCGGGCGGGGGCACCACCGTCCTGGGCCTGCAGAGCCGCCAGCGAGAGCCCCTGCGCCGTGGGTGGTGGTTTCCCTGTGAAGGAATGATGGCGTCGAGAGCATAACCACCTCCCCCCTCGCTCCGTAATATGGCTAATACGGATTCCTGTTATCTATGAGGAAATAAAATCGAAGATAAACACGGAATCGGGGCTTCTGCGGACTGCGCGCTATTCATCTATTCATAAAACAATAGCAATTTGCAAGCGCACGATTTCCCCTTGAAGCAAATGAATATGTAACAATCCATTAATGTGCTGAGTTAAATACAGCAAATGCAAATCACTTTAATGATCATATTTACAAAATAAGCTACTTTTATGTTGAAATAATGTTAATGTGCTTTTGGCTCCCCAAGTGACGCGGGAAGGTTTCAGACCCACGTCTGATCTGCCATCGGAAATGGATCGTCGGGCCTGGGGCAGACCCTTCGAGCTCCCGGCCGGCCTCGCGCCCCAGCCGCCAGTATTTGCATGAGCTGCAATCTTGTTTCTTTAGACCCCCTGGCCCGTATGATGAAGCGCCCATTGGAGCCTGTCTTTAACATGAATGTATTGCAAGTGCTGCTGGGCCACGGGCAGAGGAGAAGGGGGTCCATCTCCAAGGTCGCTCCCGACACTTCGCAGGACACCCCGCGGTGCAGCGCCCGGCACACACCACCCTGTGTGCGCCCCAACACCCCATTTCTTTACGATCGCAGAGGCACAGGCACTCAGGGACCCACATATGTGTGTGTGTACACTCAAGCATGCACACGCGCGTGCACGGGCTCCCCGTGTACCAGGAGCAGAGAGGAAGAAGCAAGCACGCGCCCACCCGCCACCGCCCCCAGCCGCGGCTGCACTTCCCTGCCGTTGTCACTAAAGGACACTCGGCGTATTCCTCAGTAATAAGCGGGCCCTAAACCACCTGCAGGAGAGATGGCTGGTTCTGAGGGGCACGCACTTCCCCCCGTGTGGCTCGAAGGGCCCCTGACTGGGTGGCCGCGGCCCCCTCTCTGAGCTGGGTGAGCAAGGGGGCCAGGAGATGCCCCAGACACACCTGCGGACGCCAATGGGCTCTGAGTCCCGACGTCCAGCCCGAGCTGTCACTTGGACAGCAGGAGGCAAAAGGGCGCCCGGTAAGATCAGCTGAAACGCTGTTGCAAGCAGTGCTGCAATAAACATGCGGGTGCATGGAGCCTTCTGAATAAGTGTTTTTGTGTCCTTTGGGTAGATTCCCAAAAGTGGTATTGCTGGGTTGTATGGAAGCTCCACTTTTATGAGTTTGAGGAATCGCCATACGGCTTTCCATAGTGGTTGGACCAGTTTGCATTCCCACCAGCGGTGTAGAAGAGTTCCTTTTTCTCCACATCCTCCCCAGCTTTTGTGTAGCACTATTTACAATAGTGATGGTATGGAAACAACCCAGATGCCCAAAAATAGATGACTGGATTAAGAAGATGTGGTCCATACACACAATGGAATACTATTCAGCATTCAAAAAAGATAAACACATGCAATTCGCAGCAACATGGATGGAACTAAAAAGGATCATGCTCAGAGAAATAAGCCAAAAGGAAAAAGAAAAATATCAAATGGTCTCACTTATAACAGGAATATAGGGGAACCAAATACAAGGGCGGGGGAGGATTGGGGCTCAGAACGAGGGAGAGGGGAGCACAGGGGACTGTGGGGACAGTTCACGGGTGAATTGGTGGTGGGAAACCTACCGGGAATATACAGAAATGTAAAAGACATAAATAAAAATAACAATTGAAAAAAAAAAAAGATCAGCTGAAACTCTGCTCGCGGAGGAATTTGGGAGATGCTAGAGGAGGTGAGCGTCGGGGGTGTGGTTACTTCAGACACAGCAGTGGGCTCAGAGCAGCAGAGGCTGAGAAACCATGAGGGCGCCGCAGCCGTCTAACGGGAGGAAAGACATCCTCCTCACGATTGGAGGCTCAGCAATAAAAACAGGAGCTGAAACATATTTACTGCGTCTGAAAGGCAACGCCGTTGCTGCGCGGTGTCAGCTTGGCGTTGGTGGAGCTGTGTCTTCAGTAAGTCATCTTAAATTAAATATTAAAGATTAATAAATATAATACCCATAATAAATGACACACGCTAATTTAATTAAAAATAGATGGTGAATTTTACAAATGGGGCATTATCATAATGATAGAGAATGGGCTAGTTATGCTAAAAATGTTCAGTCCTGAAATGTGCAATCTCCACATGCATTTCACCCTTATTGTGGCTCATTAAAATTTTAAAAATAGCTATTTTAATTGTCAAGCATTTGACAGACTGCTATAAAAACTTGACACTTAAGTTTCAATTTTAGAATATGCATTTTAATGACTCCTCGCGTTCTATGTTTTGTTATCCATAATCCAGCTCTTCCCCCCCCAAATTAAAATGTCATCTTCCAGCAGTTTTCAGAGAACAGAGTTGAGCTCGCTACAGGAAAACATGTTTAAATCTTTACAAATAAATATGAAAATTAGAAGGATATTTTATTTCCACTGCAGTCTGTGGTTTAGTTGTTGATTTCAAAGCCTTCAGGGGGACCAGAAAAAGGAAGAAAGAGACTCGTGGGAACTCCAGCTAGACCTGAGGGAGCCGCGCTGTCAGAGAATTTTAGCACCAGCTTTTTAAAAGGATTTCCCTTTTCCTCCACTTGGGACCGAAGCCGCGGTGACAGACGCGGCTGACAGTAGCCACTGAAACGCGCCTCCTATTAGGAAAAAGGATGCCCGCCAGGGGGGCAGCGAGGGTCGCGCGGAGAGCAGACCCTCCTGCGTGAGAGCCCAGGAACGGTGTCCCCGGGGACACTCCGGCAGGACATGGTGTGAGCCGGGGCTCCCCAAACGCCCACACGACCCAGGGCTGGAGTTCCGGAGACCTCACCCGGCGGTGCCCAGGCAGCCAGCCCTGTCAGTCGGAGCCCTGGCTCTGAAGGCAGAACCACCGTATTCAGGTGAGCAAAGGGGAAAACCGCTGCGCGGGCACCGGCGCGGGCAGGGCTGACCCGAGCAGCCGCGGGCCGCAGGGCCTTGCTCCCGCGCCCCCCGCCAGCGCCCGCCCGAGCGGGGTCTTTGTCGCCCACCGCTGCAGCCGGCGATGCGGGCACGGGCATCAGGGCCGCCCCCACTCACGCACCGGTGAGCCCCGCCGCGAGAGCCGGGGTGGGGCTCCGCGAGAAGCCCCGCGCCCCGCTGGCGTCCTGGGCCGGTGCTGCCCAGCTCAGCTGAGCTGCTCCCAGCGCCCAGTGTCCAGGTCGGCCTCGGCGCCCGCCCCGGCCCCGCTTCAGACTGGCGGGGACTCCCTCGCCCACGCAGCCCGCCGCTGCCTGCGCCCTTGCCTGAGGGCAAGGCCCCGCGGCCGCCGCCGGAGGCTCCACGCGAGAGCCCCGCCCTGGCCCAGCGCGCTGCGCGCGGCGCCTGAGCCACTGGCCATGCTGGTCTCCCCCATGTCCTGCTCCTGCTGGCCGCGCGGCCCCAGTGGCTCCTCGGGGAGACGCATCACCCCAGACCCGCTCGGCGGCTGCTCGCAGCTGGGCAGCAAGCGGCTCGCGCGGAGGAGCAGTGAGGGGCTCGAGGAGGCGTGGGGGAGCCCAGGCCAGCGCTAAAGGAGTCTCCGGCCTCCCCCTGGGATCCAGGCCGCGGGGTGGGGGGCCTCACCGCAGAGCCTGGGCTGAGGGTCGGCCTCTGTCCACCAGGCTTGGCGCCTGCTCCTTGCAGGGTGGAGGAGGCAGACGTCCCCCAATAAGACCCAGCATCACCCCACTTCTCCTGCTGGGTCCATTAGAAATGATCTAGGATCAGCTTATCCAGGTCTAAGAAATATCATGCTAGAATATTCTCAGAAATACCCCTGCACACTTGCCTCCTTTAAGATACCAAGTTTTCGGGGGCCTCCCTGTGGAGCTGTCGGCAGCGGGGATGTGAGTTCAGTGCCTGGCCGGGGAGATTCCCACAGGTCGCAGCAGACCTCTCCTGCCTCGCCTGCTGCTCCCCTCAGCAGTGTGTTTCTGATCTGCCTGTTCTGCTCCCCACTCTGTCTCTGGTGAACCCTCTCGCCGCCCCACGCCTCTGGCCTGTACCCCAGCTTGTATGCATAAATAGATAAATCTTAAAAAAAAAAGATTCCCAGTTTTTTCATCTTTGAGCCTGGAATTATTTAGTCCTATTTCTATGTCTTCATCAATTTTTTTATCTACTGGTTTTATCCCTTTTTCTCTCATCTTTTTTTTAAAAATTCTAAAACACAGAAAGAAAAAAAAAAGTCATCGTGTGTATACTCCGTCTCTGCCCAAATCAGGAAAGACAGATATCTCAGCACTCACAGTTCATGATGTGTGGCCTCACCCCCATGTGATTACATCTGTTTCCCAAGAAAGAAGGTTCTTCTACGTAATCTCAGCTCTGGAATCATAACCAAGACACCAAACCTGGAGAAACACCCCCTGATACGTAGCTCACATCGAAATTTCTCTGCTGTCCGGAGAAAACCTCGGTAATGGTTTTCCTCCACCTGGGGCCCAACCGAGCCTTATTCTTTGGGTTCTGGCAGAGAGCAATGAACCCACTTTGAACTTCCACATTCCCAGGCCAGGCGCCGCTCTGCCACTCGAGGCACTACCATGGCCCAGCAGGTGAGGCCAGCTGACTGCTAACTGTCCCACAGCCCATGACTAATATGATTAATTCACAGTCAGACTGAACTTTGTTGGCAGAAATACACACGAAGAGGCACAAAATGTCAGCTTGTCTCATTATCACCCATGCCAAGGTTGACCACCGGCCTAGTGCTGCCCAGTTCTGCCCCACGGCCAGCGACTTTGGCCCTCTTTCCAATGAGGAAGCAGACGGAAGGTGACCCATTAAAACCTACAACTACCCAGCCTGCATCTAGCTACCTGGACAATATCCACTGGCATCACAATGTGGCCTGAACATCTTTACAGCCTCAGCCAACCGCCACACTCCTTTCTAAGTTACAGCCGAAGCTCAATACTCTGTCCTTTGAGCTCATGAAATCCTTCTAGAATGTTCTCTAATGTGACTGTGCCAGCATCATCTCCTTTAGGGCATCTCCATTCTTGTCATCACTAACCAGCTGCTCACTTATGGCTGTGAGTTGAGCTTCATTCCTCTTCAGTAAGCACTGAGAGGTTAGATGGTGTAACATACCCATATGATGTGTATATGCACACAGGATAGCCAACAACATGTTCCCTGAGGGATTATCTACACTCCACCAGCAACGGGAGAATTCAGCTGCTCCAAATTGTCACCAGTACTTGGTTGGACCATTTTTTCTAATTGTAGACTTTTAACAGGTATGTGGTGCTATACTGTGGTTTAATTTGCATTTCTCTAATGCCTTGGTGCTAAGCATCTTTTCAAGTACTTATTGGACATCTGTGTAGAGAAGGAATAAAGTGCCCAGATCTTTTGCTCATTTGAAAAACTGAGTTGTTTTTCTCAAGTTCTGACAGTTCTTACATTCTGGACACCATTCCTTCATAATGGATGTGACTAGCAACTATTTTTTCACATCTGTGACCCATGTTTCCATTCTGTTTTGAAAAGCAGATGTTCTCGTTGTTAAGTCCAATTTATTAGTTATGTTTCTTTCCTGGAACATGTATGTAAAGAATTTTTCTTTAACCCAAAGTTACAAAGATTTTCTTCTATGTCATCATCTGGAACTTTTACTGATCTAGGTTTTGCATTTTTGTCTCTGATCCCTTTTGGGTTAATCTTTGTGTGTGTGAGATCGACCTTCGTTCTCATTCTGGAGCCCGTGTCATCTCGTCGTCTCTTTTGATTAGTCTTGCTGGGAGAAATGCAGTTTTTCAATAGCCCAAGTTGTGATTTTGTTGTCTCTCTGCTATATATTATATACCTTAGTTGTTTAATTTCTGCCTTTATCTTATTCTTTATCTATTTTCTATGGGCTAAGTTTACTCTTTAAAGAAAAAAATTCTTCTCCAGTTGGATCCTGAGACGGTCTGTCTCGGCCCTTCCTTCCCCACATGTGAGTCAGGCGGGGCCTGTCTCGGCCCTGGCTCGCTCCGTGGGAATCAGCCAACGGTCCTCAGTGACCGCTGCGTCTCCCTTCATTGCGAGGAAATGTCACATCCAGGGGCCTCGTCACGCTGGGCCCGATTCAGAGCCAAGAGTGCGGACTTCCCACCCAAGCTGTGGAGGGAGCAGCCTGGGGGCTTGGAAAGGGGCGTGTGTGTTTTGTATGTAAGAAAAATATCTACAGGGCCTCCCTGGGGGCGCAGGGTTGAGTCTCAGCCTATGAAGCTGTGGGCAGCCGCTGCAGCACGAGTTCGATCCCCGCCAGAGAGCTCCCCACAGGGCGCAGCAGACCCCTCTTGTCTCCCCGCTGCTCCCTCAGCAGTGGACTTCAGTGGCTCTGCCTGTTCTGCTCCCCACTCTGTCTCTGGGGAGTCTCCTCACCCCACACCTCTGGCCTGCACCCCAGTCCTTGTGCATGAATAAATACATAAACATGTCTTTAGAAAAGAAAAAAATATCTGCAGTTTCTTTAGATGTTTTTCCAAAAGCTTCAGACTGCATTCAGGCGGCGAGGGGCAGGAGACCAGGCCCATGCACAGAGCGCATCAGACGCCTCTGGACGCTCTGTGCTGTCAAGCTGGGCTCGGCCGGCCTTAGCCCCCGCTCTGCCTTCCACACAGGTTCTCTGCTGCTCAAGCCAGGACTTCCCCGACTCCTCCGCGCCCTCCTGGCCCACGGCGGGTCCACAGTGCCGTCTGTCCAAACCATCTCCAGTCTCGCAGCACCTCGGGCCACCCACTCGCGGCCCAGGTCCTGCTCGCCGGCTCGCCCGACGCCCAGCGTCTCCCCCACATCAGCAGACAACGCCCCTCCCCACGCTGAGCCCCGCGCCCCGTCCTTGGGGCTTCAGGGCCTCCACTGTTTGTGGCTCAAGTCTGCATTTCTCACAGACCCCAGAAGCCCCAGCCGAGCCCTCTGGCCGCGTCGCCCACCTCGCCACCCCCACGGGGGCCTGACCGTCATCCGCTGGGCCTCGGGGGCCGCCCGGCAGGCTGGTGCAGGTTTGCGATGGGCCTGCCTAGTGCCAGTCAGAACCAACCAACAGTTGAAGATCCAGGTGGGAGAAAAAGACCAAGAGAGACAGAGAGGGAGGGTCGGGGAGGGGGAAGGCCCTCCTGTCCGCACGGCAACCGACGTCGTCTCTGCACCTTGGGACGGGGAGAAACACTGGCCGGCAGACGCAGATGGACCCACGCCCCTCCCCCGCCCTCACTCTCTCCTGCCTCTCAGGCTCCGCACATCTTTCCTCTGCATCCCCTTCACTCACACACACACACATGCACGCACACACACATGTATGCACACACGTATGCACACACATGCATGCACACACGTATGCACACTCACACACACGTGCATGCGCGCGCACGCACACACACACACCCCCCGCATGTGGCCAGCTCCCTGTTCTCACAAGTTCGCCCCACCGTGCCCCTTCCCCTTCCGCGAGGCCCCGCTACCTCATTCCGCAGGGCAGAGACCCCCGCGCACCGTTATTTTCCGCCTGAGTCTCCTCAAGACACAGACCACGCCGTGCAGGCATTTCGCAGCCGCCTGCCCTTCTCCCCGACCGGAAGCCCACGGGGCCGAGGCTGCTCGGCCAGGCGGTCCTGTCTGCCGGGCAGTGCCCCTCATCTGGGCAGCACTCACGCGCGGCACGTCCGCTGTCAGCTCCCCGCACGGACGTGTCCCCTCCGCCGTGGGGGCCCAACCGCCATCGAGCACGGGGGGGCAGGCGGGAGGCAGGGCCTGTCGCGCCCCTCCCTCCGGCTGCGGGTTCGGCTCTCGGGAGGGGCGGATGTGCTCCCAGGGGACGCTGCGGCCCTCAGCCCAGCGGGCCATCACGGGTCCAGCACGGCCCAGCAACGCGCTGACCGCCAGGCACGGCCTGCAGCCCGAAGCCCACGTGCCGGCCTGGAAAGGCCCTGGGGCCGTGCTCCCTCGGCTGCTCCCGGGAGGCGCCGCGTCGTGATGGGCCGGCTGCCGCAGCGCGCACCACGCCCCAGCGCCTCGCGGCAGGCCCGGCACACGCCGCCAGCCCCCTCCCCGACTCAGCGCACCGCCCCCGCCCCGTGCCGCCAGCCCCCTTGGGGGCCCCGCCCCAGGTTCCGCATTTGCAGTCGAGTGAGGCCAGACCAAGCCCTCGCTCCTGCCAGGTCAGCGCAGATACGGGTGCGCGTGGCTCAGGCGACCACGCAAGGGGAGACCAGGCCTGGCTCCCAGCTCGTGGCCGCGCCTGCCCGACGTCCAGCTGGAGACGCCGCACCTGCCGTCAGGTCAGGCTGGCCGAGTGCCGACTCTGAGGAGACCCGGCGGGGGCGGGGGCGGTGTGGCTGGAGCTGGGGTGGACTGAGAACCCCGCCCGGCCAGGGAGCGCGGGGGAACCCGGAGGGACAGGAGGCCGCCCATGTCCTGGAACAGGACTCCGTCCGCCCGTCGGGGAGGCTGAGGCAGAGGTGTCCACACTGACCGTGAAGGGTCACAGACCCCTCGGCCTCCCGGGGACACACTGTGACGGCCCAGCCAGCTCACAGCCCAGACGGACGGCGGGGCGTGTAGCGGACACGCCGCCCCGACGCAGAGCCCGCCGTGACCTCACGGCTGTTGCTCTGGCCTCTTGGGGGCAGGGGACGGCCTCGCGCCTGTTTCTTTGGGGGAACCACAGTCTCCCAGTGTCATCAGCTCTTTGAAGTTTTCAGTCACTTTTCTGGAAGCTGGAGTGAGGCTGAGGAGCCAGCGGTCAGAGCCCAGTGGACAGACCCGTGCCGGGGACAGACCTGCGCCAGGCGGGCACAGTTCGCGCCGTAGAACTTCCCCGCACAACCTCAGGAGGCGCATTACAGAGACGCCTCTGAACAGGGCGAAGGCGCACGGCTCCTGCCCCACAGCCCGTGCCGCGTGTTTTCCAATAGGAGGCGGCCCCTTCAAAGGTGTTTTAAACGCTGCAAATGTCGCCCGAGCATCGCCAGCTGACAGCGCCCGTGCCCCGCGCCACCAGGGAATCCCGTGCATTTGAATTCACCGGGCCAGGCACGCTCCGCGCCGACAGCCCATTGAGCGCCTTGATGAGTTAATCTGCGCGGCGTCTGATAGATTTCCGCCTTCTGCCCAAAAGAGAGTTTGCAAAAATGATTCAGGAACAAAATTTGCAAAACAGTCGTGCTCAGCCCCTCGTGACCTGGAGGCGGGAGCAGCCCAGGGCTTGCGGGCGGGTTGCGGCCGGCGAGAGGCGCCCCCGCTCGAGCCCGGCCCTGCACGGCCAGCCCTCACCTTCATTTCCTCGGAAGTAGTCTTCACGTGTTATCAGTTAGTCCACAGTAAACTGATCAGTCATTGTGTCCAAAGGCAATAAAATGCTACAGGATTAAATTTTCTGCCTATTTATCTCACGCCGTGAGCTCTGGGCTGCCAACCCCGCTGGTGTTCTGTGTGTTTCTTTAATCTCATCGCCGTGGTCAGCATGGTCAGTGAGAGCCAGCCAAGATTCACAGGGCGCGCGGCGGGGCTGGGAGGCTGTGTTCCGGCTGGGAATGTCAAACCTTGTCAGCGTCCACGCCCAAAACCCAGGGGACTGCAGCACCGGAGTCCGGCCCCACTGCTGACACAGCAAACACCTTCGGGCACAGGAACCTCCTTCCTCGCCACGAGCAGGGGCGGGCCAGCTCGGGCATGCCCAGGAGCGAGTGCGTCACGGCCTTCCGGGCGGTCACCGTTTCCCGTGGACGCTGGCCGCCTACGACGATGATCCCGGGGACTTCCCCGCCCCGGCCCGGGCGCGTGCCAGCCTGGTGGAGCAGCCGTCCCCATGGTGCACTGACCCCTTCCTCAGGGACAGCAAGTAAGGAGGGGCTTAGGGCAAGGCGCAGGCCATGGGTCCCCCAGCTCGCTGTCGGGAGACGTGTGAACCGGCACCCGACGCCCAGGGCCGCAGGTCCCAGCACAAAGCCCCCGAGCGGAAGCCCGAAGGCTGGGAGGGAGAGTCCCAGGGCTCCTGGACCCCAGGAGTCGCCGAGACAGCAGAGGCCGGGGCATCCGGGGAGACATGCAGGCGCGTCTGGGGAGGGCGGGGCAGCCGGGCCTGTCTCCTGAGAGCAGAGTCCTCAGCCAAGCACCGCGGCCCCGCGGGGGGCGTGGAGAAAGCCAGACCCGGGCACCCCCGCCGCTGTGAGGACCGTGGAGGCGAGGCCAGAGCCCAGCGGGCATCACCGCACGAAGAGGAGACGCACAGGTCGTGGGGAGACGTGGGGGGAGACAGCGGGCCCCCACCTTTGCTTCTATGTGCACAACGAAGGAGTGAACCGGGGCCCTTCCCCGCCGCCCCCCTCCTCGCGCCGCCCGCCGAGCCCCAGAAGCCTCGTTGGCTCTCCGTGTCCACGGCCCTGGACGCTTCTGCTTTCAGTGCTGAGCGCCCCGGCGCCGGGCCTGGCGGTGTCTCCGCTGACCCAGCTCTCCTCTCGCCATCTCAGGGCGCGCGTCCCGCAGTTCTGCTGTTCACTCCCAAGCGCTGTCTCCTTTCTAACGGCGCTGCCAGGGAGGGCACTGCTGTCTCAGTTCCGCGTCTAAATGCCCGTTGCCAGGGCTCGGGGCTCCGGCCACCCTGCCCACGACCTTGCGCGCCGGCGCTGGGAAGCTCTTTGTCACCGCACGTCTCACGGCGGACACGTCGGTTCCCGGCCGCCCGCAGCCGCAGCAAAGCGGGACGACGTCCTCTTTCTGAGGAGGCGCTCTGCTTTGTCAGTGCCACTTTGACCCCAGACTGCTCACAAACGCAAAAGCGCCCGCTGCCTCCCCGTCTGACCGCCTCACGCCACCCTCTCCGGCTCCTCCCGTGCTGCGTCAGTGACGACCCTGCTCCATCAGAGGCGGCCTCAGCGGCCCAGCCCTGCCTGAGGCCCTGGTGCCGCAGCCTCAGTGCAGCCGCCGTCTGCACTCAGCTCCTCTCCGAAGCCAGGAGCCCGGCGGGCCACGAGACCAATCTCCTCCCGGCCCCTGCTCGGCGCGGCGGTGGCGCCAGCACTGCGAGGACAAATGCCGCTGGCTGCGGAGCTGGCATGCGGCTCCCCCAGCCGCCCCGCGCACACCTGCGGCCTGCGGTCAGCGTGGAAAGGAGAAACCCCGCGCGCCCCCGGCCCGAATCCCGCGCCCAGCCTCGCGGGCGGCACAGAGCTTCTGTCACCGTGCGCACGAGGAGCCTCCCCTGTGCCTCGGCCCCCGCGCAGGCTGGGGGGCAGGGTCAGCCTGCGGGGGCCCACAAGGTGCAGCAGAGACGAGCGCCCGTGCGTGTTCCGTCTTGCTCCCTCCTCCAGGGCGCCTGCCAGGCAGAACGGGGTGCCGCACCCCCACCGGCTCCCAGCAGATGCCGCCCCGCGCAGCCCCCGCAAACGCCGCAGGACAGCAGGTAGGCGGGGCCGGGGGAAATGACCAGGCCGGCGCGGGGAGCCAGCGAACGTGGGGGCCCTAAAAGGAAATCCGCCAGTGAGCCTCAGCGGAACACCAGGCGAGCGCGCGGGGGGAGCTCACAGGCGAGCATCAGCCTGAGCCCGGACCAGCGCCAGGAGCCCGCGCGTTAAGGGCGGTGCCGGCTGGGAGCAGAAGGGGCAGAGGCAGGCGGGCAGGCGGCCCGGCCAGCGCCCTCCCGCGCGTGCTCCGGAGCCCCGGCTCCCCACCTGCGGGTTGAAACAGGAGGCAAACTGGGGTGCAGGATGGGGGGCGGTGACACTTAGGTCTCCGTCTCAGCACCGAAAGGCACGCGGTCCGCCGCCCTGCTGCTGAGACCCCAGGCCTGAGAGAGGGAGAGGGCGGGGCCAGAGCGCCCCAGGGCCCCCCTGCCGTGGACCCTACTGCGCCCCCTGCAGGCACAGGCGTCCTGTGGGATGACGTCAAGGAGGGGGCCCCAGAATGCAGCCTGCCCACCCCGGAAGGCTGTACCTGAGAAGCCTGGGGTCTCCCAATAGGGTGAGCCCCCAAATGGACCACTCTTGCCCAACTTCCCCATGAGCCCATCAGAAGGTCGGGAGGGGGTGCAGACTGTACCCCAGTTCCTGCTGGCTGCTGGCAGAAGGCACACACGCCACACGCGTGTTCACAAGCCGAGGACAGCAGAAAGGGGTGGAGGAGGACGCGAGCTCTGAGGGAGCACGGGGGGCTCCTAGCGGGACTCGCACCCTCCCACACCTGCCTCAGAAGTCTTGCTCAGTGTCTCTGTGCCGAAAGGGGACACGGTGAGGCGGTGACCCTCTGGGACCCAGGGACACTCCACCCTAACCCCTCTCACTGACAGACACCCCAATCCTGGACTTCTAGACACAAGAGCGAGCAAGGTCTGTAGCTGCAGACACCGAGCCGTGGCGTTTTGTTACAGCAACCGTCGTCGACAAACACCTGAAATGCTTTAAAGGATGAAGCCAGGTGGGTCTTTGGGGGGGCGAGCGCCCAGGCTGGGTCTGCGGCCGACCCCCCGCCGAGGCACTGGGGCACAGCCCTGCTCTGAGCTCAGCTGCAGCTCCCCGGCAAGGCAGGAGAGGTCGGCCACGCCCTCGCCCCTGCGCAGCCAGAAGCTGCCCCTAGCACACCGGGACAGCAGCACCGAGACCCGCAGCTGGTCGACCTCGGACCCCGCAAGTCTAGACCCCACCCCAAGCCATCCCCACGCTGGGACCCCACTCCTAGCCCTCTAGAAACTGCTTTATTACTGTGCACTTCCCTCGTCTCTCATCTGGTTTATTTCTCTTTTTACTTTATACAGTTTGCCGGGCACGCGTGAGGGGTGCCGTCTCCTAGGCAGGCTCCTGGAGGGAGAGACACCCCTAAACTTCCCACCGCCCTGATTTCTGGGTTTTGCCTGCCTCGGAAAGCTTCTGCTCTTTGAAGCTCCTTCAGATTTTCTTTGAGGCTTTGTATATTGTCCATTTGCTTTGGTAATTGGATCAAAGGGTAATTCTTTAATTGGAGGATTTATCATTTTTATTTATACCTTCCCTTGCTGAAGACAATTTTTTGAGAGCTACGGAATCCCTCTACGGCATGAGAGTCCCGTTATTTCCGTTCTTCTTACTTACATGAACAATTTCTCTCCAGTCTTATTTTATTTGTTTTCTGCTAATAGTGAATTAATGTCTTTCCTTATAATTGCGTTTTTTATTACCCAACTCTCTCCGATGCTATTTTACCAGATTGCATTTAAATTGTCTTCATGCCATTTTAGCTGACCCTAGCCAAGAAGCTTAATTAACGTAAGGTCATCTTTATTTTTTAGAGTTATCAAAACAGATTGACCTTTCATCTGATTTTAAAAATTAAGCATGCTTTATCCGTTTGCCTTCTTTATTTTAATCCTCTGTTTTTGTGTAAGCGGTTTGCCGATAAACAACGTCTTATTAGATTTTACTTTTGGGTCCATCAAGGACTTTCCTGATGGGTGTTTAAGCCCCACGGCCGCTGATGAAGTGGGGGCCGGCGTGGATTGCCGGGGGCACTGAGAGACGTCACGCGCTTCCTGCGGCGTCCGGCGTGTTCCGCGGCACCTGAATCCACCGTCTCCGGCAGGCGACGTTCCCTCCGCACGCTGCCGGTGCCTGTGGCCGCACAGTGAGGCCAGCTGCTCGAGGTCGCTGCATCTCCCAGCGTCCTTTCTGAGGGCCCTTCTTCAGCTGCAAAAACTTTGTCCACTTTTTGTGACTTGAGTCCCAAATTCTGGGACTTTAACTCTTTGGTGTTTGGCATCTGGCCTTTGAAGTTCGTGGTGTAAGTTTGTGTTCCGCTGACCCTCTGCCAACATGGCTCTGGACACAAAGGCCAGCGAGAGGCCCTGACCTGGGCCCTGACACTGGACGAAGACAGACATAAAGAAGATGACTGTACTTAGTTTCCTGGGACGCTGTGTGCGCCGGGAGTGGGCGGCGGCAGGGGCTGGCGAGTTGCCAAGGAGAGTGGCATCCTGCAGGGCAGGAGAGCCCACCAGTGACACAGAAAGATAGGAAGTCACATGGCTGGCCGGCCGGGGTCGCGTGGGCACAAGGAACAGCGAGTTCAAAGGCCCTGGGGCACAGGCGTTGCTGGAACCCACAGGGAGTGAGTGGGGCTGCAGCGGAGGAGGCAATTTGACAGGAGCAGTGGGGTGGGGTGAGGCCTGGAATAGAAAAGGGATTTCGGGGTCTTCCTGGTGGCGCAGCGGTTGAGCACTGCGCTTGGAGCTGTCGGCAGCGGCGACGCGAGTTCAGCACCCGACCAGGGAGTATCCCGCAAGGCGCGGCAGACCTCTCCTGCCTCGCCCGCTGCTCCCCTCGGCAGTGTGTTTCCCTCAATCTGCCCGTTCTGCTCCCCACTCTGTCTCTGGCGAACCCTCTCGCCGCCTCACGCCTCTGGCCTGTACCCCAGCTCGTATGTATAAGTAAATAAATCTATAAAAAAAATTATTAAAAAAAAAAAAAGAAAAGGGATTCCGATTTCTTGAGAAGCTTTTAGGCCGAGAAGTGATTTAAGCTTTAAGAGGCCTGGCTAGTTTGTAAAGGCTCCCCTGTCTCTCAGTGGGGTGTGGCCGTGGGGGCAGGCGGGCTGCATGCGCGCTCCTCGGAGTTGGGGGCCAAGGGGGACAGTGAGGGAGGACAGCAGAGGGGCCTTGGCGCTGGGCTCACGGTGTGCTGGTGTGTGGTTGAATGCAGGGTCGGGGGGAAACTGAGGCCATGCCTTTCAGTGTCCAGCAACTGCCAGGAGGGCAGACACAGGCCACGCCCACCGCTTTGGCGTCTGCTCAGTCCCTCCCTGTCAGTAACTGGCCACCTCCTGCCCGCGGCTGTTACTTCTCTCTCAAGGCGGCCGCCATGCCGCTGGCCAGCAGCGTGCTCCATGGCACAGTGCTGTCCTCGGGCTCACGCACAGAGCCGCCTGGGTCTCGGCAGGAAAGCCAGTCTGGCACCTGCGGAGAGTTCTGGACGGCCAGTCTCAAGGCCCCTGCGACCCTCGGGGGAAAGGGCAGTGGGGCTTTGTCCTGGCTGCCCGTGTCCCCCAAATTCATATGAGGAAACCCTAACCCATGGCACCTCAAAATGTGGCTGTATTGGGGGGGCCTCCCTGGGGCCGCAGGGGTGAAGTCTCAGCCTATGAAGCTGTCCGCAGCCCCTGCAGCACGAGTTCGATCCCTGGCCAGGGAGCTTCCCACAGGGCGCAGCAGACCCCTCCTGTCTCCCCGCTGCTCCCCTCACCAATGGATTTCAGTGGATCCGCCTGTTCTGCTCCCCACCCTGTCTCTGGGGAGTCCTCTCGTCCCCCCACCTCTGACCTGCACCCCTCCTTGTATGTGTACATAATCTTAAAAAAAGGTGGCTGTATTGGGACATGGGGTATTTAAAGAGGTGATGGGGTCCTTGGGGTGTCCCCATTCAGGTGGATGATGTTCCTGCAAGACAAGGACATTTGGACCCCTAAAGAGGCACCAGGGCGGTGTGGACACGGGGTGGACGCAGGGCACGTGAGGGCACAGCGAGAAGACGGCCGGGCGAGCCCAGAAGAGGCCTCGGGAGAAGCCGCTGCCCGCCCTGGACTTGGGCCCCAGCCTCCGGGAGGGCACGAAGGCACCCTCTGGGACACTCTCCCGGGAAGCTGTGGAAATGCCGGACGCCGCCGGGTGCCAGTCCCTCTGGACGCGTCCACTTCGGAGAACTTGGAAAATTCTTTTTTCTGATAATTTAAGAATGTCACTCAGTTTAGGGCAGCCCCCGTGCCCATGGCCAGCTGCCCTCGTCCCCACGCCTCCGCAGAGTCCCTGACGTCACGGAAACAGCCGCCGTCCCTGGTCCGCAGGCCAGGCCGGGAGCCGGCCCCGCGGGACCAGGCGTGGACAGGGCGGCCGGCACCCTGGACGCCGTCTGGATGCACAAGCTGCCTGGTTGCGGAGCGGTGGTGGGTGGGCGGGTTCCAGAAAGAGGGAACTTTTGCAAAAGCTCAAAGCTGTGAGGTAAACAAAGAGGGCAGCGCTTGGGCGGGCGGCACGGCGGGCGGGCTGCCACCTGGCAGGGAGTGGGCTGTGGCACTCCGCAGGTCCCAGCCCCTCGCGGCCACGCGTCCCGCCCGCCACGGCTGCAGAGGAGAAGCACCTCCCGGCACCGGCCAGCGGGCAGCAGAGAGGACGGGACGGACGCAGGAGCCAGTGGGCAGCAGAGAGGACGGGGCGGACGCATCGGCTAGTGGGCAGCAGAGGGGACGGGGCGGACGCAGGGGCCAGCGGGCAGCAGAGAGGACGGGGCGGACGCAGGGGCCAGCGGGCAGCAGAGAGGACGGGGCGGACGCATCGGCCAGCGGGCAGCAGAGGGGACGGGGCGGACGCAGCGGCCAGCGGGCAGCAGAGGGGACGGGGCGGACGCATCGGCCAGTGGGCAGCAGAGGGGACGGGGCGGACGCAGCGGCCAGCGGGCAGCAGAGGGGATGGGGCGGAAGCAGCGGCCAGCGGGCAGCAGAGGGGACGGGACGGACGC
>PVIJ01010696.1:0-58750 GCA_004024925.1 Scalopus aquaticus | reverse complement strand
TCGCCGCTGCCAACAGCTCCACAGCACAGCGCTTAACCGCTGCGCCACCCGGAAGGCCTGTACGCTTTCGTTTTTAAAGAATGGCTGTGTCTGACAACTGGCTCACAGAATTTCTGAACAGCTAATCATTGGCTTTCCCCAGCCCTTGTGAGCAGATACCAGTTATTTTTAGTTCGAATGAATGTGTTATTTTTTTAGGACTCGCAACTTTAGGGCCAGGTGGGAAGAAAGTATGAGCTCAAGAAACACAGAAAGTCACCTTGGCTTTGAACTTTTGCTGGGGTGCTTTCCAGGGTGCGTAATGGATAGGGGTGAGCTGGGGCCATGTTGATGGGAAAATAGGATCTTTGGCGTTATGTCCTGGAGAGGCAGGGAGTGGAACGAGCTTTGGCTTTGATTAGCCCTGGGTGCGAATTCAGGTGTTAGCATTTGGTCATAGTGTGACTTTGGGCAAGTTATTCAAACCCTCTCTCAATTCAGCTTATTCAATTTAATTGAATAATGTACTGACTGAACACATGTTTATTGAACAATTACTACATGCCAGGGTCTAGAAATAGAGCCTGATGAAAATCCCTCTGCGCAGATATCTTCTATTTCTACCCGCCAAAGTGTCCAATTGTCTTTTACACAGTAGGATGTTGGCTCTTATTTATTGTTTAGATATTGCTATTATTTTGATATTATTGTTTTCTCCTTCCACAGAGGTTGGATGAGGTGACGGTGGATGGGATTCTGGGCCTTTTCAAAACAAGGATATATTTCTATCAAAGCACAGTATTTTCTTTCAAAGGGGTTTGACATTGGTAGCTTTTAAAAATAAAAATGGACTTTATTCCAGTATGGTATATCTTCTCTGGACTTCACGTCATCTCTTCATTAATCATCCACCATCCTTCTATCTATCTACCCATTCACCCATCACCCATCCACCCACCATCCATCCACCTATCTACCTATCCACCCATCACCCATCTACTTACAATCCATCCATCCATACATCCATACCCCCACCCACTCACCCATCACCCACCCACCATCCATCCATCCATCCATCCATCCATCCATCCATCCATCCGGGAGGAATGCATGTCCAAGTCCAATTCCATTATTTCCTGCTATGTGAAAGTAACTCAATTAGTTTAACTTTTAGTCTCTCCCTGTTCTGTCCCAGTGCAGTGATTTATCCAGTTGGTGAGTTCAGCTGTATAGTCTAGTCCGCTCCCTCTTTTCTTGTTGGAGCTTGTGCACAAGAAGCAGACATGATGCCCCGATCCTCCAAGACCTTCCCTGTCCAGTGTGGCAGCCACTCACCAGGCCTGGCTATTAGCTCTTAACATGCCCAATCTGAATTGAGATGTGCTGTGAGACTGGCTCTCTGGAATTTGAAGACAGTATGAACAACAAAAGAATATAAGATAGCTCATTAATAATTTTTATATTGGTCATGTGTTAAAATGATCATGTTTTGAAACTATTGGGTAAAATAAAAATACCTTTAAAATTAATATCATCTATCTTTAAATATTTTCAATGTGGCTGCTGAGACACTAGTGGCTCATGTTATATTTTTATTGGACGGTGTAGTCTAGCCTGGGCTTTGCTGCTGTGATGGGGGCAGGGAGGTGAGTGGCCTCTCTTCCTCCCTGAGTTCTGTGACAAGGTGGGTTGGTCTGCCTAATTCTGGGGTTCATTGAGCAGACCCATTTGGCTTCAACTGAGAAGTGTGTTCCACTCTCCAAATTAGCCTTTATCATTCCAAAGGTGACATGCTGGCCTCCTTCTGCTGTTCCTTTGTCTCACTCCCCAATGTGTTCAGAAATTGGGTGGCGAAGAGGAGAACTATTTCTGGCTTTCGTTAAGGACCCCCTGCCACTCACCCACATGGGTTGCATCCAGCACTGACTGTGTGCCATGCCCCGCGCTGGGCACCCAGCACCAAACACTTGGCCAATTCAGCACGTCTGGCCTCCACACTGCTGAGACTTAACATGGTTCTCATGGTGGACAAATGCACAAGCACACACAGATCCCAAATTTGGTTATGATGTCAGTGAGGTGCCTGAATTTCTGAAATTCCTCGTCTTCTAACAATTATCTGGTTAAAAGCCCCCTGTTTAGGGCAGAGTTTTTTAGATACGACGCTGTTGATGTTTCAGATTGGGTAATTCTTTATTGCTCGGCTGTCCAGCACGTGGTGGGCGCTTAGCGGCACCCCTGGCTCACTCCATGTCTGTGAGTGCAGTTGTGACAACTGAAATTGTCTCAGACGTTGCCAAATGTTCCCCTGAGGGGTAAAAATTGCCCCAGCTGAGAACTCTCAAGCTGTCTAGGCTCTGACACCAGCACCATGGATCATCCCATTGTAAATAACTGGACTGTGGGCTCTGTACCCACCACCCCCTTCTACCCTGCCCTCCTCCCCACGCCCCCAGTGTCTGTCCTGGTCTCCCCTTGCGCCCCCGGGCACATGACAGTTTTGGTGAAAGGGTACAGACTCCTGCGTTTTCCTCCTTCCCCCTGCCAGGCAAAGCTCACTCCGGGACCCAGTCCTAAGTTTCTTCTCAGCCCCTGAGGGAAGTGCCAGCTTTAATTATTTTCAACTCAGGGTGTGCTGAGACATCGCTCTTACCTCCCAGCTAGAACTCTCCGCTTCTGAGCAAGCGAGAACAATCACTTCTATGGAGCCTCAAGTCACATGTTCCTGGAGGTCTTGCCGGACTCTGCCCCCTTCCCCTGCTGTGAGTCTGATGGATGCCGTGGGCAGCGTGCAGACGTCCTGCGTGTGCCCAGCGGACCCCTCTCCCGGCCCCTCTCCCGGCCTTCAGCACAGACCCAGGATCAGGGGTTTTGAGGTCGCCAGAAAGCTCCTCCCCTAAGGTTTGCTTGGTCCAGGGGACCTGACTCACACAGGAGCTGGCGGACACCTGCCTGGTTTAGCAAAAAGCAATCAGGCAACAAAAAGAACAAGGATCTTGGTGTCAGCAAAGCTGGTTCACATCCCAGATTTCACACTCTCATTTGCTATGTGATCCCAGCAAATGACTTTCCCTCTCTGATTTCCTTCACTCCTTTGGAAAGTGGGTTGATCATCTCTAAGAACATTCCGGCACTGATGTTTGAAGGTTATTTTTGGCTCATGCGGCTGGCATTGACTCCCGCTGCTCTTTGAGTGAATTTACTTTCCATTGGATGGTTCAGGTGAAAATCATTCCAGGTTAGCCCTCATGTCTGTGTTTTTTTTAAGGTTTTTACTCTATGCTTTTTCTGCCTCCTGTACCCTCTCAGTTGTAATTTCTAGGCTCAGCCAACACCTGAGGGATGGTGTTGATGTTGTAGTTGGGGATCTTTTTTTTTTTTTAAGATTTATTTATACATACAAGCTGGGGTACAGGCCAGAGGCGTGGGGCGGCGAGAGGGTTCACCAGAGACAGAGTGGGGAGCAGAACAGGCAGATCAGAAACACACTGCTGAGGGGAGCAGCGGGCGAGGCAGGAGAGGTCTGCCGTGCCATGTGGGATTCTCCCAGGCCGGGTGTCGAACTCGCATTGCCGACAGCTCCACAGCACAGCTCTCAACCGCCGCGCCACCAGGGAGGCCCTGTAGTTGAGGATCTTATTTCATTCTCCCTTTGCCTCTTATGCTTCAGCTTTTCCATCTGCACAATGGACATAATGATCAGTGCCTGATGGGGAGAGGAGAATCATGATTGCTTTCTCCCTGTAGATGAGGACCCTGAAGCACAGAGAGGCTGTTTGCCTTGGCAAGATTACATCACAGGTATGGGGGCCATGGGCTGCTAAGGCAGAGCTGCTGCTTTCCAAGGTTTCTGGGAGAAACTTATGATGAATATGCATTGAGGATGCACAGGTACTCTAGAAAGCAGGAGGGCCCACAGAAGGAGAAGATGTGTGTACCTGTGCGGGGAAGGTCAGGTGCCCGCACTTGCCTACACTCACACAAAAAGATGTGTGTTGGGGGGCCTCCCTGGTGGTGCAAGGGGTTAAGTCTCAGCCTATGAAGCTATCTGCAGCCTCTGCAGTATGAGTTTGATCCCCAGCCAGAGAGCATCCCACATGGTGCGGCAGACCTCTCCTGTCTCTCCTGCTGCTCCCCTCAGCGGTGTATTTCAGTAGATCTGCCTGCTCTGCTCCCCACTCTGTGTCTCATGAAGCGTCTCACCATCCCACACCTCTGGCTTGTATGTACCCCAGCTCTTGTATGCATAAATAAATAAATCTTTTTTAAAAATGTGTGTTGGTACCCAGACTCTGTCAGGCATCCTGTGGGAATAGAAGTGCAGCCTTTGTGGTGCTTACAGTCCGTGAGTAGGAGACAGATTGTCATCATTATACTGTGTGCCTCCCAGAGTGTTTGAGAAGGTGAGAGGTACAGCAGAGGGATAAAGGAGGGGGACAGAGGCAGGAAGATCAGGACAGAGGTGAGTGAGGCCAAAGCAAGAAGTTTGTGTTGTAGTAGACTTGATGGAGTGAGCCAAGTGGGCATTTGGGAGAAGAGTGGTCTAGACAGAGAGGACAGTCAGTGCAAAGGCCCTGAGGTAGGACTGTGCTTGGTATGTTGAGAGAACAGCAAGATCAGTGGGGCTAGAGTGAAATGAGCAAGAGTTTTAGAGGCCAAAGAAGGTCAGAGAAGTAATGGGGTGAGATGGTGTAGGACTCTGGGTCAGAGTAGGGACCTGGGCCTTGCTTCTGAGTGAGATGGGAACCATGAGGGTCCTGAGTAGAGTGATCCTGGGATGTGAGTCAGTGTACCCCCGCTGGGCTTTAGCACATGGAAGGAGCTCGAGGTCTCCTTATCATTGGTCTTATGTGGCGAGATCCACAGTGCCCACTCACCTCCCCTCTACCAACTCCCGAATGCATCTTGAACCCCACACTCCAGCCTAAGGCTCTGTGCTGGGGCCCAGCTGCCCAGCTGGAGTTCCCTGGACACGCAGGCTCCTCCAGAGCGAGCTTCCCTTCCCCCTTCCCACCAGCCTGGAGCTTTTCATCTCATGCTTTGTCCCCTCGGGCAATTATTTATTATTTCCTTCTCCAAAGTGTTTCTGAGACACAGCTCTTATGAAAGATGCTACACTGAATAAAGTGGGACGGTATCATAATTCACCCTGGCTCCAGCTGAAATATTTGAACGACAACACATTACTGTCCAATTTTGCTGCTCTCTGCTTCGAGGGAGAGGCAGGAACCCCGACTCAGGGTGCTCTGAGCTCTTTGCAGAATTGGATGAAATGGATTTGGCAGCTGTCATGCTGAATGGAGCACCACAAGGAGCCACAGGATGAGGGGCAGCCGCTGAGCACAGTTAAGAGGACCATCTGTGCTGCTGGCCTGCCTGCCCTGCGAGGGTGGGGAGTCCTGCAGGGCAGGGAGCTCATGCCCGTCCTTCCTTGGGGTCTCCCATGGTGCCTGGATCAGGACGCTGAGTGAGATGTGGTGGGAGAAAGCAGCTCTGGGGTCTGGAGTTGGGCTAGCCCTCCCTGCTGGTGGCTGTGGACACTTAATCCAGACCTGTGACCGCTGGTGTTGGTATCTCTGTAATGGGGATAAAGAGATCTACCCAAAACGTGGCTGAGGATCACTGTGAGACAATGTGTATTAGTTACCTATGGCTGCATAACAAGTGATCCCAAATTAGCAGCTTAAAGCAACAGTTAGGATTTCACAGCTCCTGGAGGTAGGAGCTGAGCTGGGTGATTCTGCTTCTGGGTCTCTCATTAAGTCTCTGAGTCAAGATGTCCATTGGGTCTGTAGTCATCTGAAGGCTAGCCTGGGCCAGAAGCCCCGCTTCCACTATGCCTCACTCAGATGTAATTCCTGGAGACCTTTCCTGAAGACTCAGCCCCGACATAGGGCTCCAGCCTCGTGACCTGTAGGGGGCAGTGTGACCTGTAGTGTGACTTGTGATGATCAAGAGAACCACCCAGACAGGGGCCGCTGTGTCTTTTTCCCTCAATGGGATTAATACTTGGGCAGAACTAGGCCATCATCACCCCCATCCCGCACCCCCCACAGTTAACTTGTGCCCATTTACAGTTAACCCTGCCCCCACTCTGAGCCCTGGATAGCTCTTCTATTCTGCTTCCTGTCTCTACACGTGTGTCTTTCTAGTCATTGCATATGAACGGGATAGTGGAATGTGTAACATTTTCCACCTGGATTCTTTCACTCAGCCAATGTCCATCAAGAGGTGTTCTTGAGCTTCACCCATGATGTGGGGATCAAGAATTCCATTGGGTGGATGTACCACACTTGATCCATCCATTCACCTCTTGACGGACACTGGGATCATCTCTAGCTTTTGCCTGTGATGAATCAGCCCCGGACATTCACACACGCGTCTTTGTGTGGATGTGGGTTTCACTTCTCTTGGGTAGACTCCAGGGAATGGAAGTATTGAGTCATGCTACATTTAGGATTAATGAATATCTTTTATAAGAAATACCTTTTCCAGGCCTCCCTGGTGGTGCAGCGGTTGAGCGCTGCTCTGTGGAGCTGTCGGCAATGGCGACTCAAGTTTGACGCCCGGCCAGGGAGATTCACACATGGCACGGCAGACCGCTTCTGCTTCGCCCGCTGCTCCCCTCAGCAGTGTATTTCCGTCGATCTGCCTGTGCTGCTCCCCACTCTGTCTCTGGTGAACCGTCTTGCCGCCCATGCCTCTGGCCTATACCCCAGCTTGTATGCATAAATAAATGAATCTTAAAAAAAAAAAGAAAGAAATACTTTTTCCAAGGTGGTTGCATAGTGTTTTAAATTCCCACCCGTAATGTATAAGGTTTCCAGTTAAGTCTGCATCTTCGTCAGGGCTTCATAATTTTGGAAGCCATCCTAGTGGACGCATCGCTGTGTCTCACCGTGGGTTTCATTTACATTTCCCTAGTGATTAATTGTGTTGAGCATCTTCTCATGGACTTATTAGTCATTCATAGAGCTTTTTTTGATGAAATATCTATTCCAATCTTTTGCCTACTGGGCTTTTTGTCTTATTAACTTATAACAGTTCTTTATATATCCTGAATATAATCCATTATGAGACAGATGATTTGCAGCCATTTTCTCCCAGTCTGTGCTTTGTCTTTTCCTTCTCTGGGTGGTGTCTTTTAAAGTGTCATGGTTTTAAATTGTGATGGAGTTCAGCTTACCATATTCTCTTTTATTGAGCATACTGTTATTGTCACATAAAAGAAGTCTTTGAGCAGTTCAAGGTTATGAAGATTTTCTTCTATGTTTTCTTCTAAATGTTTTATAGTTTTGATTCTGATGTTTAGGTCTATGATCCATTTTGAATTCATTTTTGTGTGTGGCTGTCCATAAGTCATTCACCAAACCAAGTCAGTAGGATACATGCCATATCCCTGGGGGAAGAAATGCATTCTTCACTCCAGGGGTGACTCAGCAAGAGCCTATGACAAAGGATGAGAATGTGCAATTTTAATGGGGGAGGATGAGGATTGTGAATAATGCCCAGTGCATCACAGGTACCGAGGTGTGAATGATTGGCCTTAAAAGAAAAATTAGAGAGGACGCCAGACTGTCCGTTGATGGGGTTGCTCAGCATTCATTTGCATCTGTGGGCTTTCTGGGGAGGACAGAGAGCTCCGCCTTATATCTAACAGACTCTTGGGGACTCCCCTGTAACCCCCATGCCATCTGCAGCTCACAGTTGTGCATTATACTTGTGAATGACATTCCCTCTGTGTGCAGCATACAGAGAACCAGATACACGATTGTCACTGGCCACACAGTGGACACTGTGCTCAGCAGCAGCTCCCTCAGTCCTCACAGCGTCACTGTGAGTTACTGTCTCTGCTTCACAGATGAGGAAACCGGTGACTGCAGTTCACCCAGCCAGGACTGGAATGCAGGCCTGCCTGACTGCAGACTGCCCACTCGGCTTTCCTGCCTCCCTCTGGGCAGACGTTTCACACAAGTTGATTTTCTCTTCAGTCTCAGGATAAACTTTGTAATTGGAGGGACGGCCTGGTGATGGGATGATGTCCTCCTCTTGATCACAGGAAGTGAACTCTCCACATTTGGAGGGATGGACACAGAAGCTGGGTGGCCAGCTCTCAGAGATGCCAGGGAAAGTTTAAAGGCATTGGAGGCTGAAGTGTTCCTACTAGAAATCCTTCCAGCACTGAGCTCCAGGGCACTCGGTCAGCGAATGCCAGGGCCACAGTTCTCGATTCCCAGAGTTTGTAACTATGGACAGCCTTGTGTTACAGGGCAGCCCCGATATCAGTGGGGTGCCTGTCTGGGTTCTCACCCTTGTGCTTAAAAGGGACTTATAAGACTCAACTGCAGACACACACAATAAAATTAATAAAAGTGTTTATTTACAAAAAGGGAAGGGAAAAAGATAAAGAATAAATTGGTGAATGTGTCCTACCAGTTCCGCTGAGCTGAAATCTTAATGGCATGCTCAAAAACCTGACAACCCACAACCACGAGCAATAGCCCCCCTCCAAGCTCACAGGTCTGTTTTTTAAATCCCAAAACCATTGCTTAACTTCACCCTCAGTCCTCAGCATCCTTCCTTCGGTGACGATGGCATTCTGGGATTCAGAGTCCTAGGTGTCTTGGATCTCTCTGGCTTGAGGTGGGGGTGGGGTCCTGGGACACTCCCCTTCCCTGAGGACCCCCCTCTTACAATTGCACTAAGGTCCATAGAGGTCTCAAGCCGGACCTCCCCATTTTGCAGAAATGGGGTCCAAAGAAGAGAGCCCACAGGATCACCTCCAGACTCAGTGACCCGGCTACTACGTTGACTTCTGGTCTTGAGCGCACTCATCCAATCTCTAGACTCTGGGGGCTGCAGGGAGTTAACAAGATAACTACATGACAACCACCCATAGCTGCAGCTTTTCTTGTTTAGAAATGCAAATGTCTTGCAAGGCCATGCTCAATGCTTCATGGTGGTTGTTTTTTTTTTTTTTATACCACACAAATTACTCTTTGTTTTTTCCCCTCCCTCTAAGACTTGTCAGGGTTGTTTGCACTACAGAAACCAGAGGGAATTGAGCCATTTGCTGGAACAATCCTGCTAAATCAGGCCTCTGGGAGGAGGTCTGCCTCAGAGATGTGGGCTCTGGCCCCCTCCCTCATTCCCTCCGGCTGGGATGGAGGGTAGGCAGCAGGCACAAGGCCTCCCATCCTGTCTTCCTCTTTCCTGCAGAGGGCCAAGGGTGGGCTGAAGGGGCAGGCTGCTCAGGAAGGTTTCCCTGTGGGTGTCGTTCCCGTCACAAAGGTGGAAAGACAGAGGCAGGAGTCTTCAGCTCCTCCTGTCTCTCCCCGTAGGAGACCCAGGGCAGCTGGCAACTCCTTCCTTTCATTCTCTGTCCTACAAACTTTAGTTCTGTGTGGTCAGAATTTCACTCAATGATCACACGATCCTGCCTGTTGTAAGGTGCCCATGTGTGTGGTTTGTAAAGTCACTTTGGTGTAACCCTAGTCCTCACAACGAGGGTCATTTTGATGTCATTTTTGGAGTTGATGGGTTTTGAGAGTGGGGTCCTAGGGTTCACTCTGGGAAAGGTTTCATGAGAAATTCCCTTCAGAGGTTGAAGGGAAGGACTGAAGGGAAGCTCTGGTGAAACCTTTCCCAGAGTCCACCTAAGGACCCTGCTCTCACAACCCGTCAACTCCAAAAACAACATCATCTTTACAAAAACAGGAACTGAGGCTCAGAGTTGAAAGAGCACATGGAACCATGTGGAGCTGCTGTTTTAATGTATTAAGAAACAGTTGTGTAGCATGACTCACTGTAGGTCATGTAAGAAACCCTGTTCCAGTGACAACAGGTTTCAACAGGTTGACTCCTTAGCTGTGATTTGGTTTTAGCTGAATCACAGGCTTCTGTTGGTGGGGGAGTGTGAATATATAAGTGTCCTACATTCCCTGAGTCTCATATGCCTCAGCAGTCCCCTGGGCTCAGTCAGCTTCTTGAGTCATCAAGGCAGAAAATCTCCAGCGCGCCCCTTACCGCATTAGTGTCTGTGGCTGTGTAGCAGAGAACCCTGAAACGGAGCGACTCAAAACAACAAACCCGCTTAACCTTGTCACTGAAAGCCAAAAATTCAAAAACCAGGTTCAGCATAACAGACTGAAAACTGTACCGCCGAGAAGCAATGGAGAAGGGAGAACTTTTAAGTCCAAAAGCCCCTTCTCTCCATGTGACAGAGACTGGTGCGTTGCTCACTTAGGGCGGAGTCGATAGTCATATGCAGGGGTCTTCGGTTGCACCTACTCTTGTGCACATCCCATTTTACCACAAGGCGCTCAGAAGCCATCTTGGGAATATCCGGTTGGATCTACTTCTGGGGCTACCACACTCCAATTTCTCCTTTCTGTGGAAAGGCACAGATGGTGCAAACATTCATTCAGCATACATGGGTGCCATGATCTCCCAGTTTATGATCAGGAATTCAGGATCCACTTGGCTCGGGGGTCCTGGTTTGAGGTCTCTCATGAAGTTGTAGTCAAGATGTTGGATGGGACTGTGGCCATTGCATGGCTTCCTGGGGGTTGCAGATCTGCTTCTAAGAAGCAGGAGACCCCAGATCTTTACCATGGGGATCTCTTGATAGGGCTGCTTGGGTCTCCTCACAACATGGCACCTGACTTCCCCTGGTACAAGTGACCCAAGAGAAAGGTGAAAATTAGCCCCTATAGAAGGGAGGAGTGTCAAAGAGTGTGTAGACATAATTTAATAGCACTGTGTTCAGTCCTGCCCTAGACTCTGGAGCGCTGGTAGGAGCTTCCTAGGGTTCTTGCTGGAGTGTTGTCCTTAAGCTGACCCCCTTTAGCCTTTCTCTTTGGTAAACTTTTGGGAACACAGTGGGCAGTCTCTGGTCTCTCTCGGTGAACCCTTCTTCTTTAGGGATGGCTCATTATTAACTGATTCCATGGGGCATAGCTGTACCTTGGAGCTTCAGTATTGGAGGGTGTAGGGCATCGTGGCACAGTATTAGACCAGGGAAAGCAGCACTGGGTTTTGTTATGACTCACCCAAATAGTCCTGACTCTGGCAATTATAGGAGAAAATTCAGCCCAAATTGACTTTGCAAAATAGGATATTTATAGTATAGTTAAATGAAAAAGATTAGGAGAGACCAACTTTCAGGAGCTGCTTGAGGTAAGCCTTTAGTGATTTGGAGGTAGAGGTGGGTGGCTAGCTTGTCACCAAAGTTTCCTCTCCCCTTTCCTTAGTGCAGAATTGTTGCCAAGAAGTGACTGCATGGCTAGGGACTACATTTCCCAGCCTCTCTTGCAGTCATGTGTGGCCATGTGACCAGTTCCCACCAGTGGAATGGGTGGAAATATGTGCATCACTTCCTGACCAAGGAACTTAAGAAACCTATGTTTTCTCCACTCTGACTTCCTCTAAGGGTTGAGTGCTGAGAATGCCAGGGCACTAAGGGATAGGGTGGCACAAGGGAGAAGGATCGTGGATCCTAAATCATCAGAAAGACCCATATCAGGCTGTTATGTGAGCAAGAAATAAAATGTTAGTGGGTTAAGCCATCAAAATTTGGGAGTTTATTTGTTCCAGCAGCTAGAATTACCCTAACGAATGCAGGTAACATCAGGCACTCTTCTCTCTCTAGCTGTCTTTTCTGCTTGCTTCTCTGCTGGCTTCATTCCTCGGCTCTGTGGCATGGCAATATGGCTGCCAGCAACTGCAGACCTGCCCTTCCCAGATCAAGGCTGGCGGAGGATTGGGTGCTGCTTTTAGTAGGTTGACAGGCTCAGCCTTTGTGTCCCGTTGCTTACATTGTCCGCTTATCCTAAATGAATTACTGTGTCTGGGGGCTGGATAGTCAGTCCAGCACATGTCATTTCTGGATTCATTGCACATGGGCTGAGTTGGGGGAGGAGAGGGGATGCCAGGTGCTTGTCCCCCACCATGGACTCAGGCAGGCTCACACACTCCGTGGGCTTCAGGGCCTGGCACATGGGGTGTTACAGAGGAATTCTTGGGATGGAGTGACCTTGGAGAGTTGCCCAGCCTTGGGATCTGTGGCTTGATGATGTCAAGTTTTCTTCCAGCTGGGCCATCGTGGAATTGGCTCATTTGGGCTCTGGGTTGACTCTCCCAGCGAGCATTTTCTATCTCCTCCATCCTTTTGTTCTTCCTCACCTCCATGTGGGGCACTTTCTGGAAGGACATCAATGTCTGGGCCCAAAGCGTGTGGTTTTGAACATCATTCACTTGGCCTCGCCCGCTGCCAGCTCTCCAGTCGGTTCCGCTGCCATACCCATCCTTTGATGGGCGGGAATTGATCAGAGCCTGCCTCTCCCCCTCAGAGACAGCCCTTTGCAAACCTCGAGGCAGCGTTTTCATGTCCTCGCCCACGTTGCTGTTCTGGCCTCGTCTGATGGGAACAGGGTCTGTGCAGCCCTTCGTGTGACAGATAATGAGGTGGCTGGCTCTTTCAAACACCTCCTCCCAGAGGCCCTCCAGACTGCTCGGTCCACACAGAGCTCTCTGAACTCCTAGGTGACTTGGCCCCTAATTGTGGTTTGCCCTTTAAATGATCAGTTTCCTACTTTTCCGTCTTGTATAAAGTCCTTCCAGACAAGAATATATTTTCTCCTTCTCTGTGTTCCCCATGGGTCCTTCGGCAGAACTTAGCACAGAGTCAAGAAAATGAAATAAAATCAAGATGACATTTATTTAACATGGACTAACTGTCAGACACCCACAGGGCGTGTTTGCATTGAGCTCTCATTTGGTTCTCACCAACAGCCCTGCACATTGGATATTTGGACACGTATTTTTACACACAAAGAAACTGACACTTAAGACTGACTGTGTCACACACCCAAGGTCACATAAAATGTCAGAGAAGGGATGGTGATTCAAATTCAGGGACAACGCCATTCATTTAATTTACCTAGTGACGTCTATGAGGCAAGCTGCGGCCAGAGGCCTGGGGGAAAATATGGAGCTGAAAATAAAAAGTAAAGGGTGGGGTTTCTATTAGGTGGTGGCTAAAGGTGGGCTTTGCGGGTTCAGATCTGCCGTGACAACTGCCAACCAAGCATTCTCCCTCCAGCCCCAGGCTCCTGTGCTTCTGACCATTGTGGCATGTCCAGCATTTATCTGCTTATCCCTTCCGTAACACATATTTTGCACTTACTGTATACGTGAAAAGATTTTAATTGCTTTACACGGATTTGCTCACTGCAGGCGCATACAGCCTGATGCCAGTTTCTCCTACTTTACAATGAGGAAACTGAGGCACTGAAAGGCTACATGACTTGCCCAAGCATCACTGCTGGGACTGAAACCCAGATGGCCTGGTCCAGAGTTTCTGCTCTTAGTCACTATGTTCAGCTGTCTGTTGACTTAATAAATGGTGGTTGAATTGGATTGAATTAAATCACCCACATGATTTTTGGCAGGCTGGCTTGGGGTGAGTTTTCCTGAGTCCCTGTGGGGCTGAGCTAACCAGATCCGTCTTTCCCTGAGACTTTGATGCAGGGAGTGAAGTCCCCGTCGAAGTTCCGAGTAGCCCGGTCCCAGGCCGCTGAGAGCTTCCCCTGCCCCTGCCCTGCCCCTGCCCTGGGGCCTGGAGGCTCCAAAATAGGAGTTCTGCTAAGACCCGCGTGAGTGGTGCCAGGCTCTGCCAAGCCCTCTCTGCAGCCTGGACCCCTGTGCCCCCATTCTCTCCATCCTCCCAGGAGCAGCAGGTAAAGTCTCCCCCGCATCCTCCCCACCCCACCCCAGGCTGCCCTCAGCCTGTCACTCGGAGCCTGCTCTCCAAAGCTTCCTGCACAGAGCGCTTTTCAAAGGAGTCTTGTTTGATCTTGTGGCTCTCTTTTCCCCTCTACTTGACTGGCAGGGATCAGACGTCGCCTCTGACAAATCTCCAGCTTACTGCACAGTCCCTGGCATGGCCGATGCTGGCAGCTGAGGCAGAAGGAGCCACAGTTGGCCGGCTGGCGGTGGCGGGGCTTGGGGACAGATCCAAGCTCGTCTCCTTCCCTTGGGCCTTTTCTTTCCTTTGTGGCTCCGGCTGTTTGTGATTCAGGACGCCCTTTGTCGATGACTCTGTTCGCAAAGGAAGCCGGTGCCCAAAGAGAACACAGAGCCAGGGCAAAGGCTCGCGGCAAGCGTCCTCCGTCAGCATGCCCTCACCCTTTCTTTCTTGAATTTAGTAGGAAATATTTCCATACAAAGAAAGGTGTAAAGAGTAATATTAAACAAACCTTGTTTATCAGCCACTGGGGGTTTATCCCCCATTTGAGAAGTGCAGGTATGCATAGGTGTGCCCAGGTATGCCCACACCTGCCCATTCTCACCCCAACAAAGAGATGGCCCATCGTATAGTCTGGCACCATCTCAAGTGTTTCCAGACCCCTGACCTAATTTGAAGAAGTTGGTGTAAGTATCCCTAGCTGAAGTATCCCCAGCTGAAGGCAGGGAGGTGGACTGTGACCTGCCTTTGGTAATACAACGCAGTGAAGGTGTCAGGGCTCGAAAGCCAGGATTTGTCCACATGGCCTCTCCCACCTCCCAAAGCAGTTAGGAAAAGGGACATCCATGTGGAACCCCTTTGAGCAAGGGGGCTGTGCCTTCTGTGTCCTCAGTGACAGTACCCACTGGGTCTCTGTACATACTGGTGTACCCCTGACATGGGAAGGAGACTTTACTGGGGAGAGGGTGAGAATAATGACTCTTGGATTCCATATGAAGTTCCTGGGGCTGTTGTAAACAAATCCCACAGAGTGGGGGGGCTCAAAACAACAGAGATTTATTCTCTGCCAGTTCTGGAGCTTGGAAGTCCGAAATCAAGGTGTTGGCAGAAGCTCTAGGGGAGGTCCCATCCTGGGGGTTCCTGGCCTCCCTTGGCACTCTGGCTTGTGGGTGCTAGTCTCTGCTCTGTCATCATGTGGCTGTGTCCCCCTGGGCCCTGCAAGTCTCCCCCTCCTTATGGGAACCTGTCATTGGATTCTGGGTCCACGCCCAACCCCTATGATCTAAACTAATTACATCTGCAAGGACCCTATTAATATAGAAGGCCATATTCTACATTTTGGGGATCACTATTAAATCCTGTAAAGGTTCTAGTCCCACCCTTGTGTCCTCAGAAACATTAAACTCTTGGAACTGAAATTTTGTCATTTGCGGAAGTGTGGCAATGGGGTCCACTCACCTGGGGATTGTGAAATTAAGTGAATAATAGCACCCCACACCTGGGAGACTGCAGACATCAAACCCAGCAGAGCTTTTTCTTATTGCTATTATTTCTATTATTAAATGAAATCTGAGGATGACAGTACTTATCTTTAGAGGGGGATATATTTAGAAGGTGATGAATTCCAGCGGAGGTGAACACAATCTATTTGTTTATGTGTTTCTAATTACTGGGGCCTGAGGGAGGACAGCAAGAAGCACCTTGCTCCTGTGCCCAAGATGGGAACCTACTGAGAAGCAGATGCCTGAGCAGGCAGGAAGTCAGACAGCATCCCAACCGCTGCTACCCTGTCTGCAGGGCGGGGCTTGGTCCTGAGCCCAAGAGCAGAGCTGCCAGATGGGGCAGAGCTCTGAGAGCGAGCGCCCTCTGCAGGCAGGGTGGAGAAGGACAGTGGCGCTATCTCACCTGCTCAGTGCCTGCTCTGAGACTCACCAGTGCCAGGACTGGGAAAGGAAAGGTGGGGAGGGGAGGGGAGAGGAGCAAGGAGGGGAAATCCCCCTCCTGGTATATGGAGCTGCCGCCTTCCATCAGGGAGACCTATAGGGACTTAGCCTGTCTGAACCTCAGTTTTCTCCTCTGTAAAATGGAGATAACGAGAGATCCTTGCTCTTGAACCTGTGTGGGAACAAAATGATTTAATACCAGTAGAGCGCTGGCTCAAGCAAGAGTGTAATTGATATGGCCTTGCTTGTGTGCCCTCATCCTCCTGGTGAGTTACAGACTGCAGACGCTGTGTGAAGTGAAGGGGTTCTGAGGTTGTGGTGAGGCGTGAGAGCTGGTTCCGAGCCCCGCTCCTGTGGCCGTGGCTCTCGGGCACATCCTGGTCCTTTCCTGGCGTTTCCAGGTCATTTCCTGGGCTGCAGATGAGGCCCTGGGCGGGCTTACGGAGGTGGAGAAGCAAGGACGCTGGACAGAAGGATGCCCTCACCTGCAAAGGACACTCCCCATCTCTCTCCAACCTGGTGGGTGAGGGAAAGGGGCTGAGAGGAGAGGGCTGGTTGTGGGGAAGTATTTTCCCCCCAGACACCTGATGATATTATCTGTGTGTGTGTGCGCGCATGTGTGTGTGTGTGTGTGTGTGTGGTGGTGGTGGTGGTTATATAGCAATGGCCAAAGTCCCATGAAGAAATGGGTATTGACCTGGTAGGTCTTCAGGGGGTCGAGATGTCAGTGGGTGAAACCTGAGACTGGGGGACCAAGATGGCAGCTTAATCATAAAGTGGGTCCATTGGTTTCTGTTTGGTTCCTTGGCCCCAGTGCTTGTCATTGGCTCCTATGCTCTTCTCAGACTAACTTACCCTGGACACAGACTGTCTTTGAGCCTGGGGCCCAGTTACGTAATGAACATTGGTTCATATTCACTCATTGATTCAATGCCTGTTTGTTGAGCGCCAGGCAGTGTGTTCAGTAAACACAATACCACAACACAGCCTTGGTCGCCGTGGAGCGTTTATTTGGTGGATGTCTCCTGTTTGGCTCACCCCAACTCTGGCCACAGACTGACCCGCAACCTTGGTCCTAGACTAGACCTGCATCCTGGTTCTCAGTAGAAGTCTGTCCTTCTGCTCCTGGTGCTGTTCTGGAAGGCCTGTCGCCTGGTTAGTCTTTGGTGATCCTGCTTTCCTCAAACCCCTGGGCACCCTTGCTGTTCTGAGCAGGTAGGAGGGGGCACACAGAGGCCCTCCTGGGAAGAAGGGTCCTAGGTGCCTACATAACCCCCTCCCACTGCCGGGGGAAGCGGCTTCCATATCTGTTCTGCAGCTGGAGCCAGCGTTGACTCCAGTCCCCCACGGTCACAGGGGAAGTGCCGAGGGGGTGGCCCCAGTGTGTGTGCTTGTGTTGGTCTTGGTGGCAACAGCAGGCCCCGAGCCACACTAGGGAGAGGCGTCTGGCTGCTCTGTGTTGGGGGGAAGCTGGTCTCTGGTGAGGGGGGCAGGCAGGTGGGCTGTTGGAGATGATAGGCTGCATTTAAAACCCCATCAATCCTCTTGCTTTCTTAGGGATGAAGTCCAGCTCCTTGCTAAGTCCGTGAGGTCCAGCCTACAAGGCCCCTGCCCGTCTCCCTTGGAAACCACCTTTGCCCTCTTCTTCCATCACACTTGAGGTTCCAGCCTTTCTGAGCTAGTACGGGTCCCCAAAAGGCCTGCTCTCTCTCTCGGCCAGTCCTTTGCACGGGCTGTTCCTCTGCCAGGCACACCCTCACCTCGGCCCTCACTGACTGCCAGCTCTCTGCGTCTTCAGTCTTTACCTGAGCTGCCACCCACTCCAGGGGTTCCCCCTATCTGGGTTGGGGTGCTTGCTTCGCCTCCTGGTTCCTCATGCTTGCCTTGGTCTTATCAGACTGAGTACAAATATGTCTGCCTCCCCCTCTAGCCAGGGTCCTTTTGGGGGACAGGTGTTGGGCCTGCCCGCATTTGCCGGGTGTGGAGTATGGAATGTTCTAGGGGCTTTGCCAAGTGTATTGAATGGATGAATGGGTGGGAGCCAGGCTCAGGCAGACAGGCTGCTTCCACACACTCCTTCCTTCCTTGTCACTTGGAGCCAGCGACTCACCCTCCAGGCTGGCTCCAGACGCCTGCAGCAATCCCCGGAAATACAGCGTTATCTAAATGCTAAATAGCGGCAGTAACAGCAGCCGATGGGCCTATGAACAATGTGCTGCTTAGTGGCCCCTCCTGCCTCCCGCCCTTCTGCTCTGGTGCTGTTCTGGAGGCCTGTCGCAGGCTAGAGCTCACACTTTCTCAGGCTCAGGTGAGGGTCGCCAGGGGCGGCGGCTGCACAAACAAGGGGGCGCTGTGCGGGGTGAGGGGGGCAGAGCGACGCAGCAGGGAGCTGGACAGCTGACCTGTAGTCCTGGGGGGTGCTGCTGCCAGCCCTTATGTGACTGGCACCCCAGCACTTCCTCAGGTTCCCCATTTGTAGCTAAAAGGAATTTCAGGTCTGCCAGTGAAAGCCTGCTTATGTACCAGGCGCCTTCTTGTTTCAGCATCTCAGAACAAGCCTGGAAAGTTCTCCATTTCCCAGACAGAGAAGGTGGGGCCCACGGAGGTGAGGAGACCCCCTAGCTAGTGAATGTTATAAATAGGGTTTAGCCCAAGGCCGCCTGACTGCAGACTGCAGCTGGCTGCGGAACAGGAGGGGCTGGGCTGGATCAGAGGTTTGCAAAATGTTTGTAGTGGAGGGAAGCTTTGTTCAAACAAAACCTTACACAGAAACTCTCTGTGGGAACAGATGAAAGCAGAGTGGATCTGATTGAATCTGGAGTGGGGGAGGTGGGCCCGGCCGACGCCGCGCCCCCCACCCTGCATTCGGCAGGACTCCGTGGGGTCTTGCTCAGGGTGAGCTAACCTGGGGATGTATAGTGGCAACTTGGGGTCCCTTGGAGGTTCACAATGACCCTCCTGAACATTCTGGAGCCCGATCTCCCCAGCTGCATGGGGTTTCCCAGGCAGGCCCAGGCCCCGGCCCCACTTCCTCTCCAACCTGGGGCTGCAGCTGCCTCAACGGGCCGCCTCCTGCAGAGGGGGCAGCGGGGGCAGCTCAGCCACTGCCTGCCCTCCCACCCTGTGATGGCAGAGACAGAGGGCATTGTGGGAGGGTCATGATTCTCCATTCTCCCCTGGGGCTTTCGCCAGGCCTGTGCGGGGGTGAGCTGGAGGGCTGTGCTCCAGGGGCCAGGGAGGGTCCGGGAGGTGGAGACCCCAGAGTGGGCAGAAATGGGCGTGGAAGGAGGGTGGTGGGTGTGGCTGGGGGTCTGGCCTAGGGGGTGTTAACAACCTGTGGGTCTGGGGGATTTCGGGATAGGTCAGGAATTTCCCAGTGTTCTTCTTGGAGTCGCCGTCATGTGATCCTGGAGATGGGGGACAAGTTCCGGAAAAGAGCCCTGGGGCTCAGTGAGGTGGGCTGGGCGCTGCGAGGCGGGGTGGGGTGCAGGTGGTGAGGAGGTGGGGGGTGGGGGATCGGTGAGGCAGTAGGGGACCAGAGAGCCTGTGGTGCTCAGATTGCTCCCAAAAAGCTCCCTCCAGCCCCACCCCCACTCAGTAGGAAGGAGGCCCCGGAGCCGCCGGGATCTCACGCTGCCTCCGCCATCAGTCACTCCGGTGGACGCTGAAAAGTCCATTTGGTTTATTAACACACGCGCTCTTGGCATGAGCCCGGGGACGGCAAATTGGATGGGAGTTCACGGAAGTCAGGGGATGTGTTTGTCACCTCCTGCTCCATCACCTGTCGCTGCTCCTGGCAGCTGGGGACAGCGAGGCTGGCCTTGGGGGAGGGTGCAGGGAAGGGCCAGCGAATCCCCCCCAGAAAGCCCCTGTGCGGGCCCGCGGGCTGCTCTCTGCCCAGGGGCGGGGCTCTGCGCTCTGCGGCCACTGTCGCAGCGGGCTGGCTGGCAGGTGACCTTGGACGTCTCGGCGTCTCCGTCTGTGAATGTGGTGGGGGGCCGGGGGGGGATGAGGAATTGCAGAAACGCTTGGGCTTTGGCGTGGGGTCCTGGTCAGCTGCTGACTGGCCACGTGGCCAGGACACAGCCTCCTCCGCCACAGCTCAGTCTCGCGGGAATGTCCATTCATCTCTGTTCATTAGCCGTGAAGATTCGCAGGCGACAACACGATGATAATGTAATGGCGACGTATGTGCCAACACCGTGTGTTAAGTGATTGGCTCCTCACCATGGCCGGTGAGCTGGGTCCCGTCTGTACCCCCCTTCTCTGGTGAGGACCCCGGTGACTGGGTCCTAATAGTGGCACAGGGGCATCGTGTCCTCATCACGTGGACATTTTGGAGGGGCAGCTCATGGGGCGGTGGGCTCAAAGTGGGGAGGTCAGGGGCAGTTCAAGGGAAAGTGACAGGTGGGTTTGCTCTGAGGCAGGCAGGACTTCAGGGACAGGGGCGCAGGTGTGGCACTGGGGTGGGGCTTGGGGGGCGGCGTGGCTGGTATCTGGAGGCTCCCTCCGCCCACCGCCTGAAGGGGCTTGACAGGAGACCGGCGTGTGTGATCACTCGGACGCCCTAGTGCCAATGCCACCTCCAGCGACCTTCGTCTCTCAGTCCTCACACTCGCTCCCAGAAGGAGCCCCTCCGATGAGTAGGGGCCCCTCCTCACTGAGTCCTCCCGCGCCCAAAGTGAGAGCCAGCTCAGGGGGCTCCTCTCAGGACACCAGTCCCATCATGGGGACCTCCCCCTCATCACCTCCAAAGCCTCCATCTCCAAATGCCGTGCTGGGGGGTTGATCTTTGAATTTGGGGGCACACAGTTCAGTCCATAGCACACTAGCCTTGGAGAATGAGAAAGCTCGAGAAGACAGTCCCTGGAGTTGGGGTTCAGGCTTTTCTTCTCAGTGTTCAGGTCTGGGGCAATCAGACCCGAGCACAGAGGCTGGGAAAGGGGGCGCAGGGCAGAGGGCTCTGCTTCCTGGGCGGGGCTGGGTCCTTTGCAGCCTGTCTGGGTGGACAGAGGCGGGCAGGCTCCCTTGCTGGGAAGCAGAGGGCGCCAGGAGGCCGGGAGCCGTTTAATTAATGCTTCTCTGGGGCCATTAATCCCTTGGCAGGGGTGTGGCTCCCACCGGCCCTCCCAGGAGAGGGGATTTGGTTTCACTGCCCCGTAGGCGATTGCCCTCTGGGGACCGTGACTGAGGGGAAGGGAGGGTGCTGGGCTCACAGGGGGAGGCTCTGGAATCAGGCTGATCAGGCAGGCCCTGGCCCACTGGCCATTGTCCAGATGAGCCAACTGAAGCCCGGTTGGAGTGTTCTCCGCGGGCTCCGGGTCGCACAGCCTGGTGGTGGCACAGGGGCGGGGCTGGATCTGGAGGCGCCAGAGTCTGCTCCCCGAGCCAGAAGCTCCTGCGGGCCCACCTGCTCACCAGAGGCTGGGGCAACTGTGATCTCCCTCCTCCCCTCCTTCCTCCTCTCCTGCCCCATCTCTGCTCCGTACAGTGCTCACTTCTGCCTCCAAGCCTCCAGGTCCGTCCTGGCTGAGGGAGGGGAGACGCGCTGGTGTGAGTGCCGCGCCCACCCAGCCTTTGCGAGGAACAGGAGTGGAGAATGCACATCAGGGAGGTGGGCTGTGCTTTGGGGGTAAGGGGCGAGCCAGGGAGGATCCGGCACCTGACCGCGAGGGCTGTGTGCTCTTGAGGAGCAGGACTTGCAGGACTCACGCCCCGGGGACTGGGTACAGCTACCTTCAGAGCAAACAAGGAGTGAGCAGGGGCTTCTCTCTGAGACACCCTCTGGCCACAGCACCCCTCTAGCCCTGACCAATGTGTGAGGGACCCATGAACATCTCAGTGTGCCTCGACCGTCCTCCTCAAGGTAGGCAGATTGGCCTCTCTAAATCTGACCACACCTGGGCTGCCTCCCACCCGCATCGCCTGTGGAACCTGAAGTTGCTGATCCTTCCCCGGCAGACTCAGCCTTCTCCCTGGGGCGGGGGCTCCGTCCACCTCGGGTCTCACCTCTTGCCCTGTTGCACCCACATAGCCTTGCAGTCCAGACGGGCAGTGCGGTCACTCCCCAGAGCACAGGCTCTGCCCAGGTGGCCCAGGATCCAGCCTCACACCCCCACTTCCACACGGGCAAGCCATTGACCCCTTGCCTTGTGTCTTAATTTGTGATCGAGAAAGTTAACAGTATCCCTCTCAGATGTAAAGAGCTTAACCAACGCCTAACATAAAGTTGGTGCTCTAGAGGGGTTATTGCTTATTATTTATTAGTTTATTAGTTCCCTCTGGGATCGCTGACCTAGAGGCCTCAGGAGGCAGACACCCTTTTGTGGCACATGGCTGGTAGATTTTCAGTAAGTGCACATTGAACAAATGGGTGAATGGAAGGATCTGGGACCCCCGAGTCTGACAGGAGAGTGTGTGCATGCGTGTGAGTAGGAGAACAGAGACCCAACTCCCTTGTCTTACAGTGGGGCGTCTTTGCATGGTGAGCACATTTCTGAATCCCCTGTGGGACAGGCTGAGGGGACACATCATCTGAACCCCATGTTTGCTTAGCCCCTTGCCTTTCCTAGCCCATTTCCCTCTCCCCTTTAGGAGACCCCCTTAGGGTTTCTCTTGAGCGGTTGCCCTTAAAATGTCACATGCCTGCAAATCCCATTCTGGCTGTGCTTCTAGAAACCTGACCTAAAATGATAGCTAACATTTTAGTGAGCACTTTCTCTATACTGGATCTTCATCTAAGAGCTCTGCACAAGTGCACAAATGGAGCCCTCTCCAGCCTCCCTGAAGTAGCACTGCGAGGGACAGCTCCTGGCACTACTAAGTTATCAATAAAACATGACCTCTTGTTAGAGTTATTGCTGTGCAGGTGTTATCGGCTGGTTTATCTATGCTAAAGACGGAGCCTGGTGAAGGAGAAAAGAGAAAGGAAGGTGAGCGAGCCATAGAATCTTATTAAGAAGAGACATTGGCAACAGAGAGATCAAACACTCCTTCTTTCCAATCAAAGGCAGCCACACAGCCCAACTAACACCATGACCATGACCTGGGCAATGTAATTGTCCTCTCTCTACGCCTGATTCCTTTGCTCTAGATAAAGGGCTAGATATAGATTTTATCTGCGGAGTCAACTGTGATCAGTTAGTAGTGGCTCCTTGGAGTGCTATAGCTGAATAGATTCTTCATCAGTTTCTTGGTCCAACAGGAAAAAGAACTGTGATCTATTGGTGATGTCTGCCTAGGAGGTGGGAAGGTGCAGTGGTGGCAAGTGTGCTCTGTGTTTTCCATTGATGGGCAGGTTGAATGTGAAGCTCCCTTCTGGTTCTGATGGCCAATGATTCAATGATTCTAAACTAGTTCTGCCAATGTGTTTGGATTAAAAAGAAGTGTAATAGGGATAGCGAGATGAAAGACTAGAATATTATTATATGCTAACTAGCATTAGTTACTATGGCATGACAGGGAAGGTCAAGACCAATAGCAGACATCTGGTTCTTTTGCTTTTTTATAGTGCATCCATTCCTGCCTTCCTGCCTGCTCCACTTCATAATTTCTGGCTCTAGGGTTGGGTACGCGACTCATGTTTGACTATAAGATCATTGGATTGCCTTACAGTGGTTTGGGTATGCAATGAAATGAGATGGACCAAGGCTCTTGCGGGGACTCTTGTTAGAGAGAGAAGCAATATTATTTTCTACTGGATGAGCCTGGGACAATGGTAGCTTCTGGCAGCCTCCTCACTACCGTGTGTTGTCTGAGAGCAGAGGCCAGTAGGAAGGGACATAGAGTCAAGAGCTGACAAGAGCCTGGGTCATCCGGGTATCTTGGTAGCCCTGATTCAGCCTTGCCTGACATGGATGCCTGGATTTTTTAGTTATACAAGACAATTATATCTTTTTTGCTGAAGTCAGTTTTAGATTCAGGGGTCATACCCAGCATCTTTATTGTCAGCACCAACAAGTCCTCTTGATCCTCCTGTTATGAAAAGATCACTGGGCTCAGGTAATTGAAATGTACCAGAGGCATGTCCCCACTGACACCCTGCCTTTTAAGATCCTTAAATTGATAAGTTTGATTCTCAAGGTCACAAGATTAGCCTCTGTTCTGTCTATGGGGATATTGTCCCTGAAGGGGTCCTCAGCATTAGTGATGCTTTCCCCAAGGTCTACTTGGTAGATGAGGAAACTCAACAAACATGAGGGATATGGACCTTCTCTAAGTTCCAGATGGAACTCAATGAATAAAGTTAGCTTATTATTAGTAGTCCAAATTTGCAGATCAGGCTATGGAGGTCCAGATGAGTAAATGGACATTTTCAAACTCACCCAGCACCTTAGGATCAGATGTTCTCCCTCCAACTCCAAGCCCCAAGTTCCCTCCACCCCCAGCTACTACACTGTCAGCCCTGCCCAGGCTGATCTCCTTCCGTCTCCAGTTGGAGTAGTGCTGTTGAGTTTTCCCATCTGGAGACGATAGAAGGCTGACAGTGGCTTGCTTGCACAGAGTAGGTGCTCAATTATTGTTGCATATGTAGTCATTGACAGTAAGAGCATCTGTGGCTTGTTTTCTGGTCTTTTGGGATTTCCCTGAAAGCAGAGCCTGTGACAAAAATCCAAGGTCAAGGAGTTCATTTGGGAATGTGACCCAGGGGAGGAGCAAAGGATCAGGGAGGGGCTGGAGAGGGAGGCATGGGAGTTTGCTCCCAAGGTGGCCTCTGATGAGCCTCACCCTTGGGCATCATCCCCTGTAATCCATGCTGGATGGGGTTGGTCTTTGTAACCACTGACCCTGCCGATGTGATAGTATGCGGCTTCTGCTCTTAGCTTTCATCTTGCTCTCTTGGATCGCCTACTCTGGGGAAGCAAGCTGCTGTGGCATCGGGACACTCAAGCAGTCCTGTGGGGAATGGAGACCTCCATTCCTGCCTTCCTGCCTGCTTCACTTCAGGCGGGATTGCTGGCTCCAGGGTTGGGCACGAGACTCACCTTTGACCGTAAGATCATTGGATTGCCTTGCAGTGGCCAATGGCCACATGAACTTCCCAGGCTGGTGTGTGCGCCATCTTGGAATCTAGCTCTCCAGCCCCAGTCAAGCCTTCAGATGACCACAGCCCCCAACAGAGGTGTGGTACCCCAAGCCAGAACCACCCAACTAAGCTTTTCCCAAATTTCTCCTAATGAAATGGAGATTTTAAATGTTTATCATTGTTGTTTTAGGCCATTATGTTCTTGGATAACAACAAAAAGTCCCATCATTTAATTGATCACAATTGGGTGACAGATTGATGGATTCCAGGGACCCTCTGAGAATCATGTAAAATGTGTCTCAGCATTGTATGTCCAGGGAAAGAAAGGGGGGACCACTTGCCCAGCAACTGCCACCCCCCATTGTCCAATGGCTGCCTCATGGCATGGATGCCTCTGTCCTCCTGTGCCAGGTGGGCATCCCAGGCCACAAAGGGAGGGAAGCTCCGGGCAGGCAAGGAGAGGACACGGCTAGGCCTGAGGTGAGGAACCCCCAGGTGGGAGCCACAGACACCGATTGAACTCTGTGCAGAACTGTCACCTCAGCGGTGGCTGGAGCAAGAGGGAGGGCTGAGGGGGTGTGAATAGGGTGCCCAAGAGGCACCTGATAAACTGCGTGACCGAGTGAATGAGCGGTGAGAGGGTCCATGGGTAAATGACTGAGGACGATGGAGTCGGTGGCGAGGAGTGCACGGATGAACGAGCCCACTTTGGGGCTGATCAGCAGCTGCAAATAGTGCGAGAAAAGTCACCCCTCTCCTGCTTCGGTGCAATTTCAGGGGCCCAGGTGCCTCCAGGGGCTGAGGCGCATGGAGGGCTTTGCTCCCAGGTCCTATCTGAGTGCAGAGGCTCTTGCTGAGCCCAGCTGCGTCTCCTTGTCCCCATGTGGGAGTGTGGCTGAGTGCTGTCACTGGGCTCCAGGTGAGCAGGGCTGGGGGGCTGTCGGAGCAGGAGAGCCCTCAGGGCCCTCAGTGCTGCACTGACTAGTGTTTCTCTGGAGAAATCACCCCTCCGCTGGACTCTGACATAAGTACCGCAGCCCTTGACTGTATTCACCACCTGGAAATCTTTCACTGGGCTGGTCATGCCAGGCTGGCTTTCCAAGAAGTGTCACATCCCTGGCCGCAAGCCCAGCTTCTCCTCCTCCTTCCCGCAAAGAAAACAGGTCACAAATGCTGACTCGGAACCCTCATGTAGCCCTTGTGTCACAGATGATCATGATAGACCCCATTTTATAGGCAGATGGAGTGAGGTGCAGAGAGAGAAAGTGAGGAGTGGGGCCCTAGGTACACCCCTATTCATTCCTGGAGAGAGTGTCCAGGACAGCTGGTTCTGTGGGAAGAGTGAGCCACAGCCTGGCTTTACCGAGGGGGAGCTGGAGCCCTAAGTCAGAGCCTGGAGATGAGGTTTGGAGCCAGGCTCTGGCCTGAGCTGTGGGGTCCCAGGCTCAGCTCCTCAGCTTCCCCATTGAGGAGTGGGGCCCAGACAGGATGTGCATCATTGTCGTTCTGAGTGGAACCCTGGCCAGGAACTCCACTGGAGTGTGATCTTGCATTTATTAAGCACTTACTGCATTCCTTGCATCAGGCCAGGCGAGGAGTTCCGGTTTGCCCCCACAACTACGTAAGCCCATTTCACAAATGAAGAGGTGGTTTCTGGGAGGTTAGAGGTCAGCTCACTTGTTCTGACAAAGGACTGCTAAGGCACGGAAGCTGAACTTGAACCAAGACCCTCTTGCCACCAAGTCACACACCTTCCTAAAGAAAAGCATTTCATTTTCTTGTGGCTGCTGCTAAAGATGATAGATACCAACACCTGCCATTTATTGGGTATCCACTAAATGCCCAATGTCAGGTATTATTCTGGGTGGTTTTACATGCAATGTCTCTGCATCAGTGCAGACCTTTTCATTTACAAGCGAAGGAATCCAACTCAAACTGGCTCAAGCAAAATGTAATTTACTGGCTCACATCACGGGTAGGTTCCCTAGGGACCCCTGCCCTGCACCCCAGATCTGGCAGCTAAATTCTATTTTCCGTTTCCTCCAGTGCATTCTGCTCAATCTTACTGTCCTTCCTGTGCCCTGTCTTCTTTCCTGCAGGAGCTGGGCCTTGCCCACGTGGGTGCCTTCCGCTTTCCATTCTCCCCGCTGACATCCCCCCTGGAGAAGACCACTGTCCCCAGTATGTATGGCCCTGCCGGGGAAGGGCTCTGGTTGGCTCCCCCTGGAGCCTCAGCCCGCTCTCCAGGACAGTGGGGTCGGTGTGTGGTCAGGCACACATCACATGAGCCCCTCCCCCACCCCAGGGCCTGGTGCGCTGGAGATGGGGGTCAGTGATTGGCTATCCCACTGGAATCACTAATACTATGCAGAGAAGACTACGGAAACCCAGTTCACTGCCTGCACACGAGCCACGAGCTAGGTACAACGACACTGCACGTCACAGATGAGGCCACCAAGGGTCAGAGAGGCGAGTGCACTGTCAGGTCATGTAGCTGGCAAGTGGCCACAGGCACCTCCTTTGCCCTCACTCCAGTGAAGGCTGGGAGGAGTCATTCATTACATCAAATGACTGAAGTGGGATTGAACACCTACTGTGTGCAGGGTTGCTGAGAGAGGCGGGAGACTCAGCCCCTGCTGATGGGGCATCTACAACCTGTCTGGTGAAACCAGAGTTAAAAAACAACAATAGATTTGAACAAAAGGTGGAGACAGCCAGAAAAGTGCTGTCACGAGGAGGCTGGAGGTGATTAATTGCTAAATGAGTGGTACAGACAGTAATTGCTCGAGGAGTTCAGGGAAGAGAGCGAGAACTGTGGGCTGCAGTCAGGCAAGCGTTTCTGAGCGAGACCCTGAACTTGGACTTGAAGGACAAGAGGGTTTGCAGAGGCAGCAAGGGAGGGGTGGATCCCCCCTCCTGGGTCCAAGGGCATGTCCCCCAGGTGATTGGGCTTTGCAATTCTGTCACTTGAGAAGATGCCCGGACCCTGCTTAAAACCTCAGAAGGTCACTCCCCTTTGCCTCTGGTCTTGTTCAAACTCCAGCCCTGCACCTGTAAGCTGTGTGACCTTGGGGGGGCCTGTCTCTGAAACTCAGGGTTTTCATCCATAAACTGAGAGGTAGGATCCCTGTTCTGCCTACCTTGCCATAGTGTTGTGAGGATGGAATGAAATTATGTGCATAAAAGTGCCTTGGGAACCATAAGTGCTTTGTAAATATGAGCCGTGATAGAGACAGACAGCCCGGGTGCGTTTATTCTTAGCCCGGGGGCTCCAAAAACGTGTCAAGGAAGGCTTGTTGTTTTCCTTCCCCTCTCCTGAGCCCTGTTTCATTCCAGGATGGCACCATGTGTAAAAAGATTGGAAGCCAAATCACCTGCTTCCAGAACCTGGTTCTGCCACTTACTGTCTCGCCGCCGGGACTTTCATCTCTAAGTCCCAGGATGAAAATTCAAAGAGATCACTTGTGTGGCAGTGCCTAGTACAGTGCCTGACTAATTCATCCGAATCCCCATTTCCCTTTACGGGATGCCCTTCCAGAGGCATTTATATTCAGGAACCACCTAGGGCCAGGGAAATGGAACACACTGATTGGCCAGACCTGGGTCACATGACCAGCCCTGTCCTAGGGGGGCAGGAGCAGGGTGTGTGTGGGGGGGCTGTTTATCAGCTAGTGGGGGTCAGCAAACTCCTGCTCACAGGTCAGTTTTTGTGCACTCACTAGCTAAGAACAGTCTTTATATTTCAAAGGGCTTCGTGTTTTTTTAAAAGTAGAAGCCTCCTATACTTATAAAACCTGCAATGCCTAAAATATTACTACCTGGCTGTTCCCCAGAAATGTTAGCTGATCCCTGGACCATTTTGGGGGGACCACAATGAGCCAGCTTGTCCTTCTGAAATCCCACATTTATGAGTCTCATGAGAGGGCTCTTCACAGAGTGATGACATCAGGTTCTTTCTGACTGAGTGAAGACTGGGTTGGGGGTGGAGGGGTGGGTTGTGGCTCTGTCAGTCGGACCCCCAGCCGGGAAAACAGAACCAGCCCAGGTATTTAAAATCTTTAGCTCAGATGAAAGGTGTCCCTAGAAGGAATCAGCATCTACCGCTGGTGGAATAGCTGAACATCAGAGCAAGGGGAGGAGCAGGAGGGGCGGGGAGGAAGGGGCATTGCTGGAGCCCCAGGTCCAGGACCTGGGAAGCTGGAGTCACAGCTGCCTTGTCCAGAGGGGGCTGGTGCCCTGGTGGAGAGGCTGCCTCAGGCGGAGGGTGGTTTCTTTTCCTTGGTCCTGTCATTTCCGGCAGTGTCTCCTCTTCGCTAAACCCAGCCAGAAGCTCGCTCCTACAGGAGTGTCTGGAATCAGAGAGGGAGGGGGAGGGGGAGTAGGAGGGAGAGGGAGGAAAGCCAGCCCCAATCAGCTGGAGGCAGGAGGCATGGCGGCAGGTTCTGCCCAGTCAGCCCCTCTGACTCCAGGGCTAAATACCCGGGGCCCTGACAGTGTACCTATGTCAGGAAATGGTACCTTGCCCAAGGTCCAAGTTCATGTAGAGCCCACCTTGGTGGCATCTCCCCGGTGAGAGAGGTGTCCACAGGCATCACTGATCGTTTGTGATGTGCCTGCAGGTTCTATTTCATTAGTCCTGAGAGTTCTTGCCCTTTTTGCACACCCAGCCACTCCTTCCCAGCTTGGCGTTAGTTCTCTGTTGTCGCGGAGGTGGGGACAGTTTTCCAACCTCACACATTCTCTGACCCCTTCTCAGTGTGTCTCCACTCAGGGATCATTTTAAAGTTCAGTCTTATGAAGCGGATGCCCAGGACCATGGACAGCGCTGGGGTTTGTCCCTATCCTTTCCCACCTCTGATAAAGTTTTCTAAATTTAAATGAATCGATTAGACAGTAAGAGCTGAACAATAACTGAAAGCAAAGTAGACCAATGATCACAATATACTGTAATAAAGTTATGGGAATCTGGCTCTTTTCTCTCAAAATAACAGCAGTTGACCGTGGATAGCTGAAACCGCGGATACGGGGAGGGGGGTCCTCCTTGATTCTCATCCTCCCTGTTCATACCATTGCTTGTCTTTCCTCCGCTCTATTTTTGAACACATTAATAAATCTAGTTATGGGGAGAACTTTCTATCATTGCTGCAAATAGAAACTCAGAATCATATGCCATCAATACAAATAAATACCACGAAACTGCATCAGTGTTAATTAAATTCTGGCTAGATCCTGCTGCCTTGGCACAGGCCTGGAGTCTGGTTCTCCATTAAAAAGGGAGAATGTTAAAAATAAAAAGGAGGGTAGCACCAAGGAGGGACATTTCCCTTGATGGATTCAGGACTGAAGAGGATTTGGAGAGGGATTAGCTCTCAGCCCGTGTGATGTGATGTTACTGATGGCCTCGATGTCATTTCTCTTCCACCTGAAGTCACACTGAGCCCGTCAGAACAGAGATCCCCGCCACCCCATGGGGGTCCCTCATCGGGGCTCCCCATTCCCCATGCACCCCGTTAATCTCTGAAGTTTGTTAGCCATTGCTCATGTTTATCAGAGTTCTTCTGTACAATCCCGCTGTTTTTGGCCCTTTCTTAAGCTTTGCCATCTCTGATGAAGTAAAGGAATGCTAAAGATGCTCCCCGCTCTTTGATTAATTAAACCAGCTCCCAGGAATGAGCAGAATTCCTATAAATATTTTATTCACTGGGTAAGGGCAGCCTTAGCTCATGTTTACTCTTCTGCCTTGTGAAAATTTGAAGTTTGCTTTTTAAAGACAGCATTTTAATGATCACATTAAGAATAATGACTTGAAAAATAGTTACAACTTACCTGTCATTGGTGTCACCAGTTGTGACTTACCGACATGGCTTTTATGCTGCGGTTGGTGGTGGTGGATGCGTTCGTATGCTTGGTGACACATGCAGCTAACTTTGGGGGCATTTTGCCTAAATCATATATGTGTATGTACCATTATATTGTATATAATTTGAGGTATAGCAAATGATATATTGCATGGCGTGTGTGTGCGTGTAATATTTAAGCATTCACTGTATGTCAAATTCTGGGTAAAATGCTTTATATAACCTTAATCTTCATGACAATCTCATAGACTAGTACTACCAAAATCCTCATTATTCCAGAAAAAAATTTGAGCCTTGGAGAGGACAAGTCACAGGCCACAGTCTACTTGCCCAAGGTCACAGGTTACTCAGCATCGAAACAGGTCGAATTTGGGCTGATCTGACCCAGAGCCAATGTTCAAAACTAAGACATAGCATGTTTTGCTCATCTGGTCCCAGTTCCTCTTATGGGGAAACTGAGGCCAGAGATGGGACCAGCCTTGCTGAGGTCCCATTGCTGCTGCCTAAGTCAGGGGGCAGCCAGGCCCCTGTCTCCCACTGCTCTTTCCTGGGGACCACCAGCTCCTGTGCTTCCTGGCCGGGGAGGCACCACATTGCCCCTGCTCTGCCTGGCAGGATGGTCGCCGGTCATCAGAAAATACTGCTGCCCTTCCTGCCAATTCTGCTGCCTTTTCTTCTGAAGAGAGCCCAGCTTTTTTACCCCAACAGGTCCTAATGTGATTATTTGTGTAGCAGACAAACATACAAATGTATATGACTTTGAATTATGGGGAGTGCCAGAATGGGCTGTATTTAAAACAACAGCTCTATTACTCATAGCTGCAGAAGACTGGAGTAGCGTCATTAGGGCCCTTCCGTGAACTGGCCGTGCGGTTCATTCATGATGGTTAGCTTGATTGTGCCTCCCCGTAGCTGCAACTAACAATTAGCATTTGACCTACTAAGTGCAGGGCCCAGCGCTTGGCTTGGGGTGGGGTGAGGGGCCTCCTGCCTGCCCGCCTTGCTCTCTGTCCTTCCCACTTTCCTGTCTTCCTTCTTTCTCTTCCTCCCTCTTCCTACTTCTTCCATCCCTCCCCCATAGCCTGCCTCCATTATTTCCACAGTTTGGGGGTTCCATTATGTTCTGGGCACCTGGACACAGTTTTGGGGCCCCCTTATGTTCTGGGGGGACTACTATCTTTGTGTATTCATACAAAGTTCTATCATGACCCCTTTTATGAAGAAACTACCAATTAGCCAAGGTTGAGGGTGCCTGAGCTGGGAGGGTTCTTTCCAGTCACACCGCCTCTTGTCCGCCTCTGGACAAGCTGTGGCCAGAGAGGTGAGTGGGCCTCCCCAGAGTCGCACCTTTGGAGTATTGCAGCTCAGGGACCATGCTTAGCTTTCTGGACTCTTCAATCACTATTCTTTCTGCCACGTGGGGCAAGTGGTCTCTTTCAAGCTAAAGGGCTTTCCAACAGGCCTCAAATCTGACCTTTTGCAGGCCCTTCACCCTGACCTCCTCCTGACCGTGACCCCTTCCAGGATAACCAGGGGATTCTTGTGATGAGTGGCACTGGGTGGCGAGTGCTTGAGACGGGCTGAGTGGCTGCTTGTGTGAGCTGGGTGGCCGGCCTTGGACGTTCTCAAAGTCCCTGGGCCCCGGGTGTAGCTTCATCAGTTACGCAGGCTAACAACGGCCCTGTTTCGCGGGAGCCGCTCAGCAACATGTGTGGTGCAGAGCGAGGGCTCTCTGAGTGGCAGTTGCTGCTGTCACTGTCATCGTGTTGCCACCACTAGGGATGCTGATATCTATCCGTTGAATTGAGTTGTGGTTTGCACCAGGACATCAAAGGGCCTTTGGGGCATGTTCCCAGCCACAGAGGTGAACTTGAAGGTCGGCAACACTGACCTCACTTAACTCCCCTTCTGGAGCCCCCATTATGGGCATGGTGGGGGGAGCTGGGCGATACTGGCACTCCAGTGGTGAATGGGGTGTCTTGCACCTTAAGTCAGATCCGAGAAGAGGCTGGGCTCCCTCCCAAGGAAATCACAAGCTGCCAAGGCCTCCCTCTGTCCACACTGCAAGAGGAGAGCCCAGAGGCTGGCGTGGGGTTAATGAGTGTCTCTCTCCCTGTAATAATCTGATAAATGGCTCCTCCCTTCCCTGCTCCTCTACTGAACCTCTAGGTCCTTTCTTTGGCTGCTTCCCGCCTGGTGGAGACCTCTGAGTAGGCCATTATTGCTTAATTACTGGCTAAATGGTCTCATTTGTTCTCCATTTGTCAGTGGTGAGTCCAGGCCAGGGCAGCAGGATTTAGAAATTCCTCATCGAACTCTGGCTTTGGGAAATAAAGACACCCGTGTCTCCTTCCTCTCTGGCTGGCACCGCTGGGCACTGGGATGGCAGAGCAGTTCCTGGAGCTGGTGTTGACTGGTCTCCCTGCCATCACCTGCCCTGCTCTCTTCACCTTTGCTTTTTGCTCCCTTGTCTTGCCCTATCTTTGGCCTCTCCTGCTCCCCGCTCCAGTGTGGTGAACTTGGACTCTGCAACCAGGAAACCTGGGTCTGAAATACCAGTGGCCCCTGGGGGACTGAATGTCCAAATCTTTATATGCAAACTGGATGTCACGGCAACTGAGATCTCACAATGGCCTGATGAGGGTGATGTAAGAGTGAATTTCCACTGTCAAGACGGTTGTGCATTTGTACTATTACTGCCTGTAATTATATTTTTGTCACATGCATGATGCATCTCATACTTGCATGTCACTTCCATAGATACCTTTCACGAAGATGGAGGAATTGGGCTCAGATCACCCTCTCAAGATGACACTCTTCTGCTTCTTGCCCACCCACTCATCTCCTTTCCCTTCTGCAGTGTTCCACATGGATGACATGGGTCTAGGAGGGGAAATTCTTGCCTTTTCAATAATGTTTTTGAGAAAAAAAAAACCTCTGTGTTCTTATTTCTACTTGAAAAATCCACTTAGGAATAACTAGTTCATGTAAAGTGCACCCATAGACATGGCCGGTTCTGGGCTCACTGTGCATCTGTGTTCAGGGAAGTTGAACATTGATGGCCGTTGTAGGTGGGGTTCCATGGGGCGTATACTCTTAGATAGGGCTTGTGCAGGATGTGTATTAGGAAGTGCTCTTAGACAGAAGCAGGACTGGGCAAAGGGAGAATTTGAAAGCAGTCTCCAATGGCCTTGGACATCAGAACTGGAACGGTTTCTTCAAGGTCTACCTAGGTTAGGGTTTAGGAACTGTACTTTTTACTCTTGGGCCAATTAGTCAGGGGATGCAGACTGCCCTAAGAAGGAGGGAGACTTGGGAGAGGTGACTTCAGCAGACGGCGGCTGTCCTTGAAGGGGAATGGCAATCAGGGTCTGTGAGTCTAGAACACTTAGCCCTTGTGCCTTCCTGAAGGACAGTATAGGTGGGACATTACTGAGCTCACTAAGGAGGCTCCTAGAACATCTTTGTTAGTCTAATACTGACCTATTCATCCTGGGACCTGGCTCAGCTCTTCCCAACTCTGGTCTCCAGGCTCAACTTCCTGCTTGCTGCATATTTTGTCCCCAGGGACCTGACTGCTTGTCTTCAAACCCAACCCATCACCAAGACATGGTTTCTAAGTGTCCAGGGGTCTTCTCTGGACCCCCCAGGGCCTCACTCTGACCCACTGAACCTTTTTCTAGAGAGAGGATGAAAGCTCCTTTCTTCATCAACCAGCTTTTGAATTTTCACACTTACGGAATGAAGCCATGTCACCAATCATGCAAAGCAGCAAATAATGCAAAATCATTTGCATTTGTCCTTCGGTTGCATTACATGATTACAAGGAGATGGGAAAAGTGTGATGGAATTAAGTGTGTGCACTCTGGATTCAAACTGTCTGAGTGTGTGTCTTCTTAACTCTACCACTTAGTAACTGTATAACCTTGGGAAAAGTACTCAGCCTTGCAGTGCCTCATTTTCCTAATATGTAACAAGAAGGGCTTAATAATAAAACCATTGTCAGCATTAAAGGAATCATTACATGTCAAGCCCTTAGAACAATGGCTGGTGCATAGCAAAAGGCTGAAGAAAGGTTTGCCCTTGTTTAGTATTGATGTTTGGAGAGAGTTGTTAAAATATATTTGTTACCTAGAATCATTTTCACTTCATTGGGTTGGCCTGGATGAGTTGCATTGGTAAGAGGAAGTTGTCCTGTGTTAAAGGATTGCTATGGATGGATGTCCCATCCAGCAGATCAACCCCAGGCAGTAATCAGTAAACAGGGCATCAAAGGAGAAGAGTCAGCACCAGGGACAGCTCCAACACTCCCATCACAAGACATTTTCATCCTCCAAAGGACAACAGACTACAGGAACTGTCATCTGCTTGTGTCCCGGGCCTCCTGTGCAAGCTAACAGCCCAAAGTGCACATTGGCCCTCAGTTCTGGGCTTATCTGTGTCTTGCTTCACCATGGGATAGTAGGAAAAGGACTGGAGGGAGGGCGAGAGGAAAATTCCAGTCTGGGTTACTTTCAGCAGCCACATGTACTTGGGGGTGGAGACAGTGAGAGTAGGGTCCCCCTCCCTGTTCTGGTGCACCTTTTTCCCATCTGCAAAGCTCGGGGTGGCTTGCAGGCCCTGCAGGCTTTGGGCACCTAGTGGACCTCTGGGAATGGAGGCCAGGGAGCCCAGACACCAGCAGATGGCAGCCTCTATCCTGGGTCCACTCTTGGGTCAAGGTTTGCCAACTGGCAGACCTCCCCCCCCCCAAATTCACTGTGGTGAGTGGAGAACCCAGAACCTTCTCTCCTCTGCTCTCACCAATATCCCACCCTTACCTACCTCTCCAAGCCCCAGCCCTCTGGCCCCGTGATGGCAGCTGAGACTGACACTCTGCCTTTGAGATGGAGGTTTGTCCTGCTTTTCTTTCTGACCCTGCATTACTGCTCAGTTCTGTGGCACTTCAATAGACACTCCCCGGTCCCCTAGAGGGCTGCACTGGAGGGCTTGGAGAAGAACCTGCCCAACCCCCTTCTCTCACACCACAGGATGCTCTGAACTGGCGCTGAGGAAATCAGGCAGCAGGTAGAAGGAAAAGTGATGCCACCACCTGGCATCCTGTGTTTGCTGGAGCAGAAGGTGACATTCCTTGTGTCATAGGAGATGGAAAAGAGGCCCCGAGACAGGAGCAGACATCTTCATAATTATGCTTGAGCACTTACCTGTGCCAAGCACACACCTAGCTCCAGTGATGCGGGTTCTGTTACTATGAAGTCGATGATCAGAGAGGTGAAAGCACTTGCTGAAGGTGCTACGGCTTAGAAGTGGCCCCACTGTGTGCCATGGCATCTGACTTGAGAGGTGAACCTGGCAATGCAGTGCTATGGGGAGGGGCCATGGGCAGGTGTCAGCCAGATGTTTCTGCCCTCGGCTCTGCCCTGGAGCTGCGGTTGTGTGTCCTTGGGCTAAGGACTTCCTCTCCCTGGGCCTCAGTTTCCCCACTAGAGATTGGAAGGTTTGGACTAAGATGCTCTCTAAGGATCCTCCAGATTTCAGAGTCTAAGAATAGTCTTTGCCTGGGATCAATGCTTTTTAAAAACTGTTTGCAAGAACCCACGACGCGCAAGCCCAGCCTTCTGTATAAATGGAGTAGGCGGCAGCCTGTGCGGTGTGAATGATGACTGCTGAGAAGGGCCCCTGCCCAAAATATCTCAATCGCTCATCCCGCTGCCAAAGCGCTTGGAGTTCCACCATTCTCGAATTCTGCCTTTGCCGTGTCCCTGTTTCAGAATGCCAATAGCTCAGGAGGTCAACAGATTATGCCTTTTCCTTCTGGGAGGAAGGGAACTTGTGTTTTTGATGGATATTGAAACAAGTTTGCCTTTTTTGAGTTCAAAATAATTTTCCTTCAGGTGAGAGGAGGCTGCCCAGAGCAGACTGGGGGAGCAGGGAGCCATCCCCCATGCAGTGGCGGGGAGCAAAGGGGGCGGCAGAAGGATGCTGGCTGTTTTATGAAGCATCTTGGAGATGCTCTGACTTCCCCCCTCCCCGAGCCAAATCCCCCGCTTCTCCGGCACTCCGTGCACAGACTGTGGGAACATCTTCTGGAGGAGGTGGGATCCAGCCCAACACCAGTCCCGCCACGTGGGAGTGTTCCCAGGAGAGGCCCTGAGGCTGGTGCCTGGGAGATGCCAGCCCTCTCCCCTCACTGCTCCTGGCAAGCCCAGACTGCGCCCCTCCTCCCCTTTCAGCAGCCTGTCAGTCACTGATGGATGGGAAGCTATCATCTTCTCCCCCAGCCCAGTTGCCACCGTGTCCCCAGCCTGTCCCCTCTGTCTCCGGGAAGCTGGGAAGCTATTCCTGATGAGGGGGTGCTCTGGCCATCTGTGGACCGAAGACACACTGACCCTTGCCTCGCAACCCTCTGTCGGCGGTAGGAGGATATGGGAGGTGACCGGCACGTGACAGGTGCTTGGTGCATCTTGGAGACGCCCCGACCCTTCCTGTGTTCCGGTTCCCTGCGTTTGTGAGATGAAGATGATCATTGCGGGGAAGGGGGGGCACAGCCTTAAGGTAACCTCATGCCTAAGCCCTGGTCTGTGTTCTTTCTCTCGTAACCTCTCAGCACATTCAACCCTGCACATCACGAGGCTCTGGGTGACCTGGTGCGTAGTAGGTGCTCAACTGGTGGTGCCAACTCAGAGGAGCACCTGAAGCCTTCTTGTGGCACCTCCAGCCTCTGGGCTCTCTCTGTCCAGCTCCTTGACTTCATACCTCATTACCTTCCCTAGGCCCATCCCCCCTGGCCACCTGGGCCCTCTGCTCTCGCAGGGACAGAGCACGCTCCTGCTGCAGGCTTTTAGCCTTGCTGCTTCTCTCTCTGGAATGTTCTTTCTGATATCTGCGTGGCTCGCCGCCTTGCCCCAGCTCACCTCGGTACGGAGGCCTCCCCTGGTCACGCCCATCACTCGCCAGTCTTCACTGGCTTGATGCTCTCGCGTTCCCTTATCTGTTTCCTGGCTCATCTTCTTACTCGGGCCCAGCGCACAGGTAACGGTTCTGCCGACCCCGTCCTGTGGGTTGCCGTGACCCTGGCACCTAGAGCAGCGCAGGCACAGTGGCCTGGTCACACCTGCTGTGTGGCTGAATGGAGACATGTCGGGTGAGATAATCGGGTTTAGCATTTCCTAACAGGAGTCTCCAGCTCTCTGGGGGTAACCTGGGAGGCTGTTCAGGGACCCGAGCACTGTGCCCAGCTGCTCAGAAGGAGGGAAGGGGACCAAGTATTTCCCTGGGGTTAAAACCACACAGGCTGTGGCTTTCTGAGTGAGGTTTCTGCTGCAGTGATGCATTCAGCCAGCATTCACTGAGCACCTGTGGGTGCCAGCATGGTGCCAGGCTTCAGGACTGTGGTGCCGAGAGGGGAACCCCCTCGGTGCCATCATGGAGCTCACAGGACCCCTGGGGATCTGGCAGTGTTCCCAGAGTGGGGTCCTGGGCGCCTGCGCCGACAGGCTCTCCTGGTCACCTTTGGATGGTCCGTCCACGTTGAGAACAACCTGCCTCTTGGGGATTTTATCCCCATCCTTGTTCCACCCCGCGTCTTATGAGGCATCTAGACAAGAGGATCCTTAGCAACCTCTCGGGTTCCCACAGTCCTCAGTGGATGGGAAGAGCTCAGGGAGACAGGTGTCGGGTGCCCCTGCTTCTGGGGGAGGCTGGAACATGAAGGGCAAGCTCAGCACTGGGGTCCCAGATCAGGGGGACTGAGCCCCCACCTGGGTATGGAGCCTCCTTCCTGTCGCTGCATGTGGAGATGATTCTTTCCGTCATCAGCAGCTGAGCGCTGCATGCACCAAGCTGCTTTCCCTGGAGTGGCAAAAGCCAGGCTGAGTGCCAGCTCGCTAGGAATAGCTTCACAGCTTCCTGGAGCCAGGAGGGGGCAGGGTGGCAGGGGACGAGTGGCGATGTTGGGTGGGGGAAGAGGATGACAGCTTCCTGTCCATCAGACTGACAAGCTGCTGAAAGGGGAGGGAAGGGTACAGTCTGGGCTTGCCAGGAGGAGCCAGGGGAGAGGTGGTGGCATTTCCCGGGCACCAGCCTCCAGTGCCAACCCAGTGGGGCTGCTGTGGTGGGGCTGGATCCCACCTCCCACATCTCACAGCCTGTGCATGCTAAATCCCAAGTGAGGGATTTGGCTTGGGGAAGAGAGAAGTCAGAGCAAAACACAAAGGAAGACCTTTATAGGAAGGGTGGGGGCTGACTCTAGAGCACCCCCCCAAATAAAAGAAGGTAAGAAGTATTTCAATCACATACCAAGAGGATCCTGGTATGGTCAGCTGTCAAATAGAGAATTGTGTTATCAAAGAAGAGTGTGATAGCTGCATGGAGGTTGTTTTTGATTTCTGAATGACCTGTATGATCTCTGATTAATTAATGAATTAACTGATTAATTAATTCATTCCATAAATAAGACAGTGTCTGCCCTCAATGAATCTATGAACAAGAGGAGAAATGGACCCAGCTGACTAACTCAGAAGCAGGTGGTGGCATCACAGAGGGACAGGCAAGGAGCAACGGGAGTCAGTGGAGAGTGGGAGGCAATGACTATTGGGACCAGGCAGTCACTGAGGGCTTCCTGTAGGAGGTAGCACCTGACCTACACCTTGTAACTCAAGATACCCAGGAGGAGAGTGTGGACAAAGACCCAGAGTGGGAGAGTGCAGGATATGGGCAGAAGCAGTGTCCACCCTTAGCCTGGAGCAGTTGTCAGGGCTGCTGGGTCACCCGACCCAGGTCTGGCCAATCAGATTCATCCATCCTCCTGGCTATGTGATCGGTTCCTGAATGGCGGATGATCCTAGATGGTCCATTGAGAATCAGCCATGGGACTTCTGCTGGAATCATCCCCCTACCTTATGACGTTTCTAACCAAAAGACTTTGCCTTGATCAGTGTGGGCTGCTGTAACAGAACCATAGACCGGGTGCTTAAACAACAGACATTTCTTTCCAGAGTCCAGAGGCCGGGTAGGCCTAGATCAGCGTACCAGTGTGGCTGGGTCCTGGTGCGGACCTTCTTTCCGGTTTGCTGATGACCGTCTTCTTGAGCAACTAAAGTCAGGTCCCTGCACCATCCAAAAACCATCACACTGGGAATTAGGGCTGCAATCTATCAATTAGGGTGCAGGGGGCACCGCCATTCAAGCCATAGTGGGGTTATTTATGTACATGTGGGGAGACCAGGAATGGGAGAACAGCCCCGTCCACACCCAGTGTGCAGGCTTGGGGCGTCGCTGGCCCCCTCTGGATCTCGATTTCCATGTTTGTAGAATGAGGGACTCAAACTGGATGAACTTCAGCGCCCTACCAGCTCTCCACGGTCAAGGTCCTCGTCTCTCGTGCCCAACTCCTCCCCATCCCTGGTGCCACCGTTGTGTATGAGGAGGGGCTGGAAGTGGGGGGTCATCCTACTGAATGCCTGAGCCCATGAACATGAACACAGGCAGCACTGGGGGTCCCCCAACCCCACAGCCTCTTCCTGGATTGTCTGGGCCGGATGGAGGACGTCTGCCCCCACCCCACCCCACCCCACCTGGTGTCCCGCGCCCGGGCTCCTGTTTGCAGTTGTTACATCTGCATCCCTAGCTCGTCCTCAGGACCTCTGCTTCTCTCCATTAATGAGACTGGGAAATTTGATGGGATCTGCATCTCGAAAGGAGCCGAAACCCTGCCATACTCTCGCCGTGCCCATTGATGTAGGCCCTGGGAGGGTGGGCCGTCTGTCCATCACTGGCACTCCCAGCTGGAGCCCAGGATGTGGAGGCATGGGGGCTCTGTCCCCCATCTCTGTTCTCCATGAGACTGGGAAGTTCATTATTTCCCTGACCAGCTTTTCTGGCGAGACTCAAATTAATTTTCCATCTCTCCCTGTCTCCCCAGCCTCGCAATCATTAAATGCCAGGGAAAGTTAAATAAACAGCTGATTTACAGAAGCATTTTCTTTCTTTCTTTCCTTTTTTAAAAGCAGGAACCTCTATTAATCAGTTGTGCTGAGAGAGGTCTGATTAAGCAGTCGGCTCACCTTCAGACGAGTGAGCGCCGGGTCAGAGGGCCCAGAGCCTGCAAGAGGCCCCTAATCAGGGACTAAAAATAACTCAGGCTCCGGCCCCCTCCTCCCTTCCCTCCAAGGTCCCAGACAGGCCAATTCTGCATGAGGGATGAAGCGAGCCCTCTGCGTCTCCCCACCATTCTGAGCTGGAAGGATTTTTACAAATGAACTCCACCGTAGTAGACAAACTCAGAGAGGGAGAGGGACCTGCCCGGAGTCACACAGCAAGTTCACGGCAGTGCTGTTACTCCGGTCCTGACTCTAAGTTTGGGGCTAAGGATAACGATGCTTCCAGATGCGAACGCCTTAGTAATGCGACAAAAAGGCAAATGCTTCGCCTCTGCTGGCACCCTCAGAGGCCACGACAGAACAAGCACAGGTCCACTCTTGCACGGCTCGTACGCAGAGGCAGCCAGATGTGCTCATGTGGAGCTGGTGCCTGCACAGCTGCTGTTTTGTTTGTTTGTTTGTTTGTTTGTTTGTTTTACACCGCTGAGGGGAGCAGCGGGCGAGGCAGGAGAGGTCTGCCACACCACGTAGAACTCTCCCCAGCTGGGCGTCGAACCTGCATCGCGCGCTGCCGACATCTCAGCAGCGCAGTGCTCAACCGCTGCGCCACCAGGGAGGCCCCCACAGCTGCTGTTTTTACCCTGACAGCAGAGAGCTTTTGCTGTCTCCCTGTGCTGAAGACACCTCCCTCCCCACTCCAGTCTCTTCCTGGATTGTCCCGGCTGGACAGAGGACTTCTGTCCCCACCCCACCCCATCTCCCACCCCACTCCATCTGGTGTCCCTGTTTGTCGCCTCGTCAGGATGCCGGCCCAGTGGTGGGGGGCACTGCTAGTGAGGCAGGGTTCAGTCCTTCCCCTCCCCTCAATGGCAGGTGACTGGGGGGGCGGGAGTTCTTAGTTCCCCAGGTGGGGGTTAAATGTGAGAGTTTATGAAGTGCCCGGTACTGGAGTCACTCAGCACACACTCAGCACACACGTCCAGGGCATGGCTCCGAAGGCTTCCGTGGTGCCTTGGCACATAGTAGGTGCTCAGTAAGTGGAATGACTGCCTGTATCACTTGCCCATCAGGCCCCATCGAACAATCATGGTATGCCAGGTGCGGGGCTAGGGTTAGGGGCAGCTAGACTGACGTGACTGGACATCTCCCAGGAGGAGCCCCCATGTGGGGGATGAGATAGACACCTAAGAAAGTTACTCCAAATGGTGTGAAAAGTGCGATAAAAGTTGGCCCATGAGTTCACCTGTCTAGGTGTTTCCTACTTGCCCAGAGCTGTGCTTAGTGCGGCCACTCTGCCCCAGTGCTCAGAACAGCCCTGTGAGGTGAGTACTGTTATGACCTGCAGCTTACGGATGAGGACTCTGAGGCACAGAGAGGGTTAGTGACTTGCCTGAGGTCACACAGCTGGAAGGTGGTTAAAAGAAAGGCAGCAGAAACACTGAGAAGGGTTACTGACTCCAGAGGGGGTGTCAGGGAGGGGAGCACCGGAGAAAGAGCGAGATCCCAGGTGGCCTTGAATCCTGAGACCCCTGACCCTTCTTTGCCACCTCCCTGCCTCCCCCAGGGCCATTCCACTGCTTGTCCCTGAGGGGCAATCCTGTGAGCCAGGCAGTCGCGTGGCCCCTCCTAGCCCTGACTCATTGGACCATGGCGGGCACCCGAAAATAAGTGGGGTCACTTGGGCGCTTGAGAATTTAAACACGTGTAACCAGGGGATGGGAACCTCGGCCTCCGAGGACTGGCTGGGTGTAGACAGTGGGTGCAAAGGAGAGAGGAGGCCAGAGCAGACCCAGAAAGACGCAGAGCTAAGAATCTGTGGTAGGGGCTTGTGAGGGGGCGCAGAGGAAGAACCGGTTTGGGTCCCCTTCTTTCCTATTTCTGGGTTCCAGAGGCCCAGCCATTCTTCCAGTTCTGGGTGTCAGGGGCACCCTTGGAGCCTCATAATCGAGCCTGCTTTCCTGAGGTGAAGCTGGAGGCTCTGCCACCCGTCAGTGCCAGCCAGTGACAGACGAGCAGATGCGCCGTGCAAGCAGGAGAGGACAGGAAAGGGCATCTGGGGAGGGTGGCACCTGCGGAAGCCTGCAGGCTGGCACCAGGGCCAGCAAGGGCATGGGCAAGCAAGGGGTGCTGAGGACAGACAGGAGAACCTGTGGTCTGTCTGGGTTCGTGCCAGGCGCCGGTGGGCCGGGCCTCCGCCTTGGAGCAGAGGCTCCGAGCTCATTTCCAATCAGGCCCTGTCCCCAGCACAAGCAAAGTTAATTAAACGTGGCCTTCCCTTCAGCTGGGAGGAAAAGCCACGTCCTCACGGAACGGTTTGTATTTCCAGCCCGCCTCCCCTTCCTTCCTCCTGCCTTCATCATCGCAGACTCGCTGGCTGCCGGTGGGTTGGCGTTAAGCAGCCAAGAGGAAGGAGAGGAGGGACAGGGGACATGTCCCCTCCCTGGAACAGGGGACCATCCTGTGAGCAGGGGCTGGGGCCAGCTGCAAGGTCAGGGGTATGCCTTAGAGGTGGGGAGCTGGGCGCTGAGTTGCCGGGAGCAGGTGTCTTGACCTCTCTGTTTTCTTCCCTATCACAGGGACGGGCGGCTGTGTCGGGACCGAACGAGATCATGTGAAGGAAGCGCCAGACCGTTGCTCGGTGCCAGCACGTCCTTCAGTGAAACCTCTTCTTGGAGGATGAGCCTGGGGTCCCCACCAAAAGTGGCCCCAGAATGGAGGGAGAGGAGGGACCATCGCCCTGTCATCCTGGGTACCTGTCTCCTTGTTTGAGATGCGAAAGGGGCGGGTGAGACTTTGATCCCCGGGCTGCATCTTTCTTTAAGCAGAGCTAGTCACCCCTGACTCTCAGGGCCGGCGGGAGGAAAAGTGGGGTCACGGAGCCAAGTTCTTGGTTGAGGCCTCCCCTCCCCGCCACTGCGCTGCTGCGGCCCGGAGGCTCTCCAAGCCGGGGCGTGGGGCCTGCTGTCTGCGGCGTGGTGCCGGGGGTGGCGGCTGGAGAGAGAAGACACCCCGGAGCTGCGTGCTCTTGGAGCCCAACTGCAGACATGACAGGTGTTAAACCAAAAGGTGGCTTTGGGCTCTGGGAAGTGATGGGTCCTTCCTGGGGAACAGTAAATCCAGCGCTGCCTGATGGGGGAAGGAGAGGACTGCAGAGGAGCCGAGGAACGGGAGTGGGTGGCCCTGCCTTGCTCTGTGCTTGGCTCTGGCTCAGCCATTTTGACTGGGAAGTGCATGTGGGAGTCTAGCTTGAGTCCTTCCTCCTGCAGCCTGATCTCATCATCCCAACAATGGATGCGCAGAGGCCAGCTTGGCGCAGGTAAGATCAGGCTAGCAGATGATGAGATGGATTTCCTCTTGGGGCTCCACGCGAGCTCAGGAGGCACCCCCAAAGCAGTCACAGCCATGTTCGAAGCCCTGGCAGCCCCAAGCCCTCCATGGTGACGGCTTCGAAACATCCCCCAGCTAATGATCAGTGACCTTGATGGAGCTGTCCAAAGGGGATGAATCCAGCTTCAAAATCACCCCCAATTTGGGGAAAGGGAGTTTTGGGTCTTAAGAAGACTAAGAAGTAGACCACACTTATGGCAGACCTTGTTGAAATGCTTTTCTTGGCTTTTCTTTGGGGTAACGAGACCCTCCCCTCCCCGCTCTCCTGGTTGGGCCCCCCCATGGTGGCGGGTCATCCAGAAAGGGCCCCACTGCCTGGCCTCCCCGGGCACTGCTGCAGCCACTGCCGGGTCTCCGCCTTCACTCCTCAGTCTGCAGAGCAGCCTGAACCTGGTGCCAGTTGGGTGTGGTGGCTAAAAGGACAGGCCTGGGCATGACGTGCCCGCTCTGCCCCTCTCTGTCTGTGTGAGCTTAGGCAAGTGATTCTGCCTCCCTGGGGGTCAGTCTCCTGCGCTGTAGAATGGGGATAAGGAGGAGGGTGCTTTGAGTATCTGCTGCCTTGGAGGCACGTATGACCTTTTCTAGAAAGAATGCCCCGCTAGTTAAGGGAGCACTGTCACCGTTTCTGCTGTCCATCTCAAGAACATCTCAGAGCCCTTTGCCCATATCCAGGGTCTCTGCCAGACCCTTGCCTGGGGCTTGAGAAACAGGCTGGGATGTCTGTCCATGGAGCAGCTGCTTTGCTCCGTGACCAGACTAGGCCCTGTGGACAGAGAAGTCTGCTGCCCAGCAGGACCTGCGAAGGCCTGGCCCCCAGGCAGTGCCATTCTGGTAGGGAGAAGAGGTACCAGGGAGTGCTTAGCACCGCCCGTGGCTCACTGCTGTCCCCCAAGGCACCGGTCACTGTCCGCCATCCTGCCAAGTGTTCTCCCTCATGTGTTCTCCCTCCCCCACACTAGACTGCAAGCTTCCTGTGGGCAGGGACTTGGGCCCATCCGCGGCAGCATCCCCAGTGCCCAGCAGGGAGCCTGGCACAGAGCAGGTGCTTGAGAAACACTGCGAGACGGACGGAGGGACGCGTGCACGGAGCGGGCTTTGGTGAGTCTTTCCTGGGGGCACGACACAGCCACGGTCGCTGCTCAGGGCTCTCACCCTGCCACCGTCTGGCCCCTGGGGGGCTGGAACCCCCACTGGGTGCCCCGTCTTCCCAGCAGTAAAATGCTGCGGCTGAGCTGCCCCGCCAGCTCCTTGCATGACTTCCGACTTGGGTGGGGGCTTGGCTGAGCGCCGCCCCTGGCAGTCATTGCTTCCCCTCGTGTCTCACTGGTCTCAGCCTCTGCACTCAGCCCTGAGCAGTGGGCGCTACCCTCTCCCCTCATCTCCTGGGTGAGTCCCATGCCCGTCGTTCTCTTTGCGTGTTCGTGGCCCAGGGCCCATCTCCAAGACAGCCTGACCCCAACCACGCTGGGAAGAGTCTCCCCCTGAGCCTCAGCTTCCTCACCGGGGTAATGGGTAGTGGGCATGGTGTGAAGATAGACCCTGGGGGCAGAGAGGAGCCTGGTACATCAGCAGGGTTCACATCCAGGCCTGGCACCTTCTCGCTGTGACTTTGGCCAACTGACTATGCGGGCTGAGTGTCCATTTATCCGTGGACTGGAAACAATAGCAAAAGTCATCACTGACTCCATGGCTGGGCATCCAAGTTCAATGAGTTCAAGTGCGTAGAGCGCCCAGGGCCGTGTGCTGGGTGCACGCCCATCGCCCCTTATTGTCATTGTCGCCTTCCTCTGTGTGTGTCAGTCACCACTCACGCTCTTGCCCGCTTTAAAAATTAGGCTTTTATTTTGTGGCTGTTGTGATGTGGGTGAAATGGGGAGGACGCGGGTCCCCGTTTCTGCTGACCTGTCCTGTCTGCTCCCCCGCTGGGACTGTCCACAGGGCTCTTGTAATAAACACCAGCTAGAGGGAGGTTTGGCCAAACAGGTGTTCGGAGTCCCGCCCTGCCTGTCTTCTCAGTGTGCTCCCATGTCCGTGTGTGCCAGGAGAGAGCAGCAGCCCTGAGGTGGGCGCGTTGGTAGGTCTCAGGGTGATCCAGCCATGATGCCAGGCTCTTGTGATGCGCAGAGTCATAGCTGCTGGTATCGCCCACACTACCGTCATCACCCCGCTACATGTGGATGGGTGTTAAGGTCTTCTAGTTGTTTCCATACCACTGTCCATGGGATGCTTGAAACAGCAGGGCAGGACAGGGTCAGACATTATTGTCATTTCTCAATGGGGGAACCTGATACTAGGGTTGACCTAAGTTCCCCCGAGAGTGAGGCCTCCTGGCACCCAGCCTGGCACTCCAGCAGCAGAGCAGGGCGGCCCTCAGAGCAGGGCGCCCCCCCACTCCTGCCCCAGTTGCCCTCTCAGCCCAGCTCCAAGTCAGCAACTGCATGCGAGGGCTGGTGCCTCTTGCAGGAGACCTCAGAAGCTGTTTTATGGGCCCGAGCCCCCCAGCCCCAACTCTGCCTTCCCTTGCAGAGCAGGAGAAGTTCAGCTAGTCCAACTATTGACTCTGCTTTCAACCAAGGTGCTCAAAAGCAAGTGTGTTGTGTCCAGGAAGACAGATGGTGTCTCCGCAGTGGGTGTCAGACCCAAGAGGCTGGCAACCTCCTTGTACGAGTTTCTTCTTGCTTAGAAATATCCTGGTTTGGGAGGTTTTGTGGTGGTGGGGGGATTGTTAAAAAATGGATCCATTGGAGAAGGGGGTGACTCTTGCCCCTGGAGTTTCTAAGGCGTTAACACAGCTGGGATTTCATGTCTTCTGGCTCCGCCATTCCCCCCCAGGTAGCCAACCTACAAGGCTAGTCCAGCTTCCTGGTCTGGAAAGTGCCGTTGATCAAGTTCCCAGTGTCAGCTGCAAACCTGCGGGGCGTCCCCCATTTGACTGATGGGAGCCCCTGTTTGACCTATAGGATCTGGGGCCCAGACCTGCCAGCCTTAGGAGGATTAAATGACTTGGTGCAGGCAAAGCACTCAGAAGAACGCTGGCACGGAGCGGACGCAAAGTAAATGTCAGCCATTATCGTTATCATTCATAGTCAGTGTCAGTGCCAGCGAGGAGAGGTGCCTGTAAATAATATAGTAACCCCGCGATTCGCTAGAGGGAAGAACAAGGAGGATAAAACTCTATTGGCTTCTGTCTGTCACCTGAAACTTTCCTCAAACTTGCATCTCATTGCATTTAAAAAGGAAAACAGCAAACGCTTTTATTAAGCTGAGCTGTCCAGACTGGTGGGCTGCCTCCTGTCTGTGAACAGCTAAGTACCCTTGTCAGCTGGCAAAGCAGAGCAGCAGCTAACAAAGCAGAGCTTCCCGGGGAGGTGGCCTGACCCGGGCAGGTTCTAAGCAGCCCAGGGAGAACACAGCCCAGGGATGGGGCTGCAGAACCGACACCCCCTTTCCTGAAGCAGCTGTTTCAGCAGCTGCTGGATGTCATGGGCCCCTGGTGCCCAGCCTGGAGCCCCGGGTAGGGCCGTGCAGTGCTGGGAGCAGGCGGGGGCCTGGGTTTGAGCATCATGGGATGTGACAGGTGTATGCACGGGGAGAGGAGGGCGGGGCTTACACAGGAAATGTCATCTCTGAGCCTGGGGCACTCGGTCTGGTGTCATTCAGGAGAAGTCAGAGCTGCTGAGGGTCCTGTTAGCGCCATCAGCATCTCACCTCACTGGGGGTAGGGGTGGGGCTGGGTGTGGGGGGAAGGCGACTAGCCCCCTGCAGGAGTCAAAGGCACATCTCTCTTCTGTTCCTGTCTTTGTCTACTCTTGTCTTGAAGTGGAGGCTGCGGTGTCTACTCCAGATTTTGTACTGTGGGGACCCCCTCCCCACACACCTGCTCTCCTTTCTTGGCATCAGAAGGTGACCTGGGCACAGCTTCTTTCTAAAGGACAGGGTCCTGGCCAGGAAGCTGGGCCACTGAGCAATGAGAGGGGCCCTCAGAGCCATGTGCATAAAGCACTTACTGAGTCAGACACCAAAGTGCTGCATCTCTTTATTCTTCCAATAACCTTAGGAGGGATTTGTGACCAACCCCATTTTCCAGAAGAGAAGACTGAGGCTCAGGGGGACAAAACAATTTGTCCCAAATCATAGTGTAAAAGGAGCAGAATCAGGATTTGAGCCAGCTATGTGTGAGTCCAGTCTTAGTTACTGCCCTGAAACAGACTTTATAAAAAGGAAAATATTTCTCCTTCTTTTTTTTTTGGGGGGGGGGTCCCAAAGTTTCCCCATCCATGAATTTACTTGATTCTTATGTCAGGGTCTCAGTTTTCCCATCTGCACTATGACATGTCAGGGCAAGGTCATATTTTGGGGTGCTTTCATCAAGGGCTCTTGGATTCTCTTCTATCCAGAGTTGATGACTCAGCAACCTCCTCCTTGTGGAAATGTAGTGAGGACCCCATAGGGCCGGGGAGGGAAGGGACCAGCAAGCTTTTGTTCTTAGCACAGTTTGGTCCAGAAGGATGGGCAAGGAGATGGGGGGATAGCAGAACATATCAGAGACTTTCTGGACTGTGTTGGATTATATTGTTTTCCCCTTCTTGCCTTCCTATAGGGGAATCTACTTTCCCCTTTGACTTCATATTTGTCCATGTGACTGACTTTGACAAATAGAGTGTAGGTGGAAATAATTGTGTGCTAGTCCCAGCCAAGATCTTTAGCACCATGGCCAGTTCCTGCCAGCTGTTCTCCATGAGGGAGCCTGAGCCCTGTGGTCCCAGAGTAAAGGGACATGGAACAGGCCTGATGCCCTCAGAACATGAAGTCTAGCCTCACCCTACAAAGCCAAGCCAAAATCCACTGGATTGTAGCTGACTTGCAGATCTTGAATACATAATACTTGATTCTCATTGTGAGTCACAGAGAATTTGGGGATGCTTGTTACGGAGCATTAGGAGAGGGGAAACCTGGCTGATATATAGAGTAAGCAGCAGACTAGAGTGAGTGTAGCCTCCTGGTGTCCTTGGCCATCCAGAGGTCATCAAACCATGCTTCCAGACAAGGTGCTTCTTACCAACCTTCTAGAAGAAAGGGCCTGAGTGACCAAGACCTGTGATCACATGTAATCTGGAGCAGGGATCTCTACAACTTGATGCCACATGTGGCGCAGTCTGGTTTGGATTATTTAAAATATTAAGCAATGAAAGAAGATGCCTAGAGAGAAGGTTGATGTGTCCTCTCCTTCCAGCTCCCTGAGTCTGTCATATGGGTGTGGGTGGCTTCAGTGGGGTGTTGAGAGGGAGATAGAAATGGTGGAAAGAAACTTGGAAAGTTCCTATAATTTTGGAGCCTACACAATCTTTGTGAGAGAGTCTCTTTCTGACTCAGGCTTGGTGCGGGCATTGCCTAATGCTCATCATGTGGCGCTGGTGGCGGGCCTCCCAACATCCTGCTGGCCCGTTTTCTAAGGGGTCATGACCCAACCCCAGGGCCCAGGCCCCTGTTTGTGGGGGAGGGCGGGTCCTGGAGGCTATGGCACCCGGCTCCCCTGTCTCCTGGACGCCTTTTCAGTTCCCTCTGGTTGCCGTAGTAAATGTTGACGATAAATGGCTGAAAACAACACACATTTATTCTCCTCAGGACTGGAGATCAAAGGTGTAAAAGCAGTTTTCCTAGGCTAAAGTCAAGCTGTCAGCAGAGCAGGATCCTTCTGGAGGCTTTGAGGGAGAATAGGCTTCTTTGCCATTTTTAGCTTCTGGATGCCCCCTGCTTTCCTTGGCTCGTGACCCCTTCCCATTATCACTGCAGCCTCTTGCTCTCATGCTCACATCTCCCACCACTGACTCTGATCCCTGACCTCCTTCTTCTTAGGGACCCTGTGCCGTTGGGCCAAACTGGGTAATGCAGCGTAACTGCCCTACCTCCAGATCTGTAAAGCCCCCTTTGCCATAAGGGGGTATATTCACAGGGTCCAGAGAGGGGGATGTGAAAAACATTTTTTTTGGGGGGGAGGCATTATTCTGCCTACCAGAAGCACTGACATTCCCTCTGTGGTAAGGAAAATCCTTATCACTCAGCATTCCCACTTTACCATTGAGGAAACTGAGACCAGTAGTGCAAATCCAGGACCAAACCCTAGACATTAAAAGTTATTATTGCTAATAGTAGTAACTTAGATAATAGTGGCATTCACTGAACTTTGGGCTATGCCCAGCACTGTTTTAAGCACCTTGTATCTTGCACTGTGGTTTGTGTGTATCATGTATGCCACATGCTGCTATTCCCCCATTTGACAGACAAGAAAACTGAGATTTAGGGAATTTGGGAAACTTGTTTGAGATGACGTGGCCATGAGTTAGTGGAGCTGGGGTTGGTCTCTTCAGCTGGCCGTCTATGTGACTGTAGCTGGTATTGATAACCTCCTGCTGCTTCTGCCTTTTTCACATTCCACTTGACCTCAGTAATAACCTTGAGCTACCATGGTTCCTTGACTGAGAAGGAGACTGAATCCTTCATTCTTTAAGTGTCTAGGCCATCCTTCCCATGACAGACGGCCCTGGCTTCCATTGATTTTCATCATGGGACATGGCAATACTAAGAGATGCCTCAGAGAATCTCAGTTAGGGCAAGTCCCAGCTGATTGGGCAAATGTGTTGAATCAGAATCTCTGCTAAATGCACCCACATTGGTGAATTGGACCGCATCCAAAACTGTCTCTTCCATGCTGGTTCAGTATCCTTAGGGTTCCTTCCTGGCCTACAGAGAAGGGAATGCTGGGGAATGTAGTTCCTATTGAACAAAGGCGACCAGGCACAAAGCATCCCAGATACCACGCTTTCCTTCACCACGTTGCCTCTTTCAGTTTCCAGACAAAAATTCTTCTTGACTTCCCCCAAAGCGGAATTCGTGTCTTTTTTACAGCTGCAAAGCTAAGTGCAACAGCATTCTCTCCCCAGGCTGAAACCCAAGGTCATGGCTGCTTCCTTTTAAGCCTCACACCCATCCTCTTCCGAGTGTCCCTGTCTCTCTGTATTAGTGACAGCTAGCCACCTCCCGCCTGCCCTCGCATTCGACATGCATCCTCCCACCTCGTTCTAACGACCTCGGGAGGAAGGAATCATTATCTCCATTTCACAGATGTGGAAGTTGAAGCTGAGGAGGCCAGACTGTGCAAATGGCAAGACATAGAACTGGAATTCAGGCTCGGTAGCCAGGACACACTGTGGGGCCTCTTCTCCCTCTCTCTTCCCTTGAGTTAAATCACCATCATGCGATGCACTAGATGTGCAGTGTCGGTACCAACAGCTCTCTTGGCTAGAAGGGTCCCTGAAGAACACTGTAGAGTTGCGGAAACTGCATCCCCAAAAGGTGAGACCTTGTCCAGGGCGTCCCTTGGCATCAATTCAAGGAATCGCATCCTTTTTCCCGTCATACCCTCTGGTCCTAGGAGCCAGCACGGCTGGCCAACTTGGCTCTAGCTGAACTTCATTAGCAGCCTTCCCGGGCAGCCCAGCATCCTCAGAGGGGATGCCACTTGGGTTTCTTTGGTCTTCTTTGGTACAGAGAGTGTGTGGGCGCATCTCTTCTTGCTTGTTCTAGGAGCAGGGCAAGGGGTGCATGGGGGCAGATGACCTATTCCTTGCAGATTGGCCTGAGCCGTGTGCTTTATGGAAAGTCATAAGCAACATCATGTTCTTTTGAGCTCCTCCAGGTTCAGCTAGTGCAGAAACTCCTGCTCAGGTGCTGGCGTCTACAATGGGGAGGACGTTCTCTCACACAAAGAGCAGAAGTGGCATTTCCCTGCCATGTGGCCCTTCAGCTCCCTGTCTCCTCTCAGAGACCGAAGTGATAGCGGACAATGGACAAGAAAGGCTTAGGCTGGATCGTGCATTCACTCAACAAATATTGAGGGCCCTCTGTGGGCCAGCACTGCTGGAGGGGCTGGTCTGGCCGGGACAGACAATACTGGCCCTTGCGGACTTCTATCCTAGTGCAGAAAGTTGAGCAATTATGTAAAAACACAATAAATAGCCAGTTATATAGTGTGATAAAGGTCATATGGGATATGGGAAAAGAAAAATCAGAACAGGGTAAAGGGAATAAGGGGCAAGAGGGCAAGCATTGCAGGGGTGGTGAGGGAGGCCCACTTTGGTGAGGCGATATTTGAGCTAAGACTTGCAGGAGGGGGGCAGTCGCCCTGCCGATGTCTGGGGAGGAGCATACCCAGCAGAGGCAACAGCCAGTGCAAAGGCCCTGGGGCGGGGGTACTGGTGTTTTTCTAACCACAGGGCGCTGGAGCAGAGGGAAGGCGGGCAGGGAGATGGGAGGGCGGGGCAGACCCTGCTGCTATTTCAGCCACAGGCTTTTTTTTTCCTTAAGATTTATTTATTTATGCACACAAGAGCTGGGGTGTAGGCCACAGGTGTGGGGCTGTGAGAGGAGTCACCAGAGACAGAGTGGGGAGCAGAACAGGCAGACTGACTGAAATAAACTACTGAGGGGAGCAGTGGGCGAGGCAGGAGATGTCTACCGCGCCATGTGGGAATCTCCCCGGTGGGGCATTGAACTCATGCTACAGCTCCACAGCGCTGCACTTAACCCGTTGCGCCACCAGGGAGGCCCTCAGCCACAGGCTTTTTCTCTTGGCTTTGACTCTCATTGCAAGGCATTGCTCAGAGAGGTCACAGGATAGCTCAAGGATACAGCGTGGTGACTCGTATTCACAGAGGATGGCTGAGGTTGCGCTCCAGGAGAGCAGGGGAGGGTCAGTAACCAGGTGTCGCTGGACACAGCCCAGGATGGGTGAGTGGCCGTGGATCCGTGGAGATATCTAAAGGTGGTGCCAGTAGAGCCTGCCAGTGGGTTAGGGGTGGGTTGTGCAAGGAAAGGAGGACAAAGATGACGCCAAGTTTCTGAGTACCTTTGTGGAGGGCTGGAAAGTAGAACTTCCTGACTGGTAGGCTGCCTCGTGCTGGCTAAGATATCTTGGGCAAGTGAGTTTCTTATTATCTCTATGCCTGTTTCCCCGACTGTAAATTCAAGAGAGTAATAGTCCCAGCTTCCTAAGGTTCTTTTTGAGACTAGCAAGTGCTCAGTAAATATTAGCTCTTGTTACTGTTGGTGTCGATTTGGGCAGAGTCTGGCAGAGGAGTTAGCCCGCTGCAGCCTGAAGCGCCTGGTCTTGTGGGTGTAGGATGCTGGGACTCAGCCGTGTGCCCTTCACCTCTTACTGTGGCTGCTCCGGGGACAGAGCCCAGCTCCTGCGACAGACGCCGTGTGATGGCAAAGCCGGAATATTCACTGCTCGGCTCTTCAGGGAGAGTTTGCTCTGTGCTGCCCAAACTGGCCCCTTCCAGAGCTTGTCGCAGCGAAGATTTTTCATGCTCTTTCTGAGACGCCTGGTCGGGGGTAGGGGGGTAGGGTGCAGTGGATGACCTCTGACCCTCTCCCTCCCCAGCCCCCTGAAATGGCCCCTGCCCCCAGGCCGAGCTGGCAGCACTGGGAGAGATACCTGGGGCTGCATCTCCAGACCCAGCCTGTTGCTTGCCGTCCGGGTGGCCTCTCAGGTGGGGCAGTGCGGGCCAGTGTGAGTGACAAGTCCAGTGAAGGGAATGATGGAGCGTGTGGCCCCGGGAGTCAGACCGTGATCCAGCAGCACCCGAGGCTTGTGCCCCTACCCTGACCCTGCCTCCCAGCCTCCTCCCCTGCCCCCAGGCATTGCGGGGCCTCTGTGCTCAAAGCCCCCCACCACTTGGAAGGAAGAAAGACAGCTTGGGAGGTGTCCAGCCAGGGTTGGTGCTGCTGCCCTTTCCCTGGCTGTGTGACTCTGGGCTGGTCCCCTAACCTCTCTGAGCCTAGGTTCTTATGTATCAAAGAGGAATGGCGATTTTAGCCCAGAGTAGACCAAATATGGAAAGGCCTTGTTTGCACCTTGGCTGATCTCCCAACGTCAGGCCTCATCACCGTGCAGGGCAAATGATAGGTTCTTAGAAGACGTTTGAGTGAATACCAGAGCCGAGGCCATACAGAAAGGCTGGCCAATCCCCAGGCCAGCCTAGGATGATAGTAATTTGCTCTGTGATGATAGGACCCTCTAGAGCCCAGTGTCTCGAGGACACGGTGCAGGGTGGCGGGGTTTCCACCGGTGGGGGCAGGAAGGGACGGCCCGGAGAGACTGCAGACTCTTGCTACTCGGATTCCCGCAGGCAGCTGAGAGAGCGAAGGCCTCGGGCAACACCGAGGAGACAGCATAGATGAAAAGACAGACAGAAAGGTAGATTGACAGATAAATAAATAGAAGACTGAAGAAAGGCAGCAGGCAGGCTGCCAGCAGGCAGATAAACAGGCAGATAAGTGACATGCTCTTGTCCTCAGCGCCCGCCCCCCGCCCCCGTCACACACTCCCAGTGAGACAGACCAGCCTGGTGGGTGTTCACTCCGTGCCCGGGGTGCCAGGGCTCAGGGAAAGCTCTGGGGGTGCAGGGCCACCCGGGGCCTTCCCTGCCTGTGAAGGCAAGTGCTGGTCCGATGGAGGAGCCGGGCCCCAGGGAGACAGGTGGCAGGGGTGAGGCTGGAGAGAGCCTGGCCTGCAGGGAGGAATTGAGCTGAAGCTTAGCTCTCCATTTCCTGACCTCGTAACCTTGAGCTGCTTCTTGCCCTGCCTCACCTGCGCCTCCCGGTCCCCTGCATGAGGACCTGAGGCCGCCCGGGCACAGCAGAGGTCGTGCGGGCCCCGTGCAGGAGTCTGACTTGGAGGGGCGCTGTGCAGCTGTGAGTGGCCGTGCTCTGATCCCGGGCCTGGGCTGGGCGGCAGGAAGGGGCGCGGTGATGAAGTGATGGCTGTTGGCACATGCTGCCCGCGCGGCTGTCGGCTCACGCCCTGTAGGTGCTGACAGTGGAGCTGTGTCCCAGTCACCGGCTTGTCAGCCACGCCGCCGCCTGAGGGTGCACGCGTGGGAACACATTCCCTTGATTCCCACCTTGGGCCAGCCAGGCCCCTGGGTGCCTCGTGCCCAAATCTCACAATAACTTTGCAAGTTGTCTTGACGTCCCGAAGCAGAATCAGCGACATAACTTGCGGAACCCAGTGCAAAATGAAAACGTAAGCCCCCTTGTGCAAAAATGACGTTTCAAGAGGGCAGCAGCAGAGCATAGCCCCGTGTCCCTCGCCTGGTGTGCTGGGGGAGGGGATTGTTAAGGACCGGGGCTGCTGAGCCAGGTGGGCCTCAGTTTATCCTTCAGTTCAGTCAGTCACTAGGTGTGTGACTTTGCACAAGTCATGTAATCTTTCCATGCCTCAGTTTCCTCATCTGTAGAATGGGGGGAGTAATAGTGGCTCTGCCCTGGGCTTGTATCGTGTCAGACGAAAACTGCTGGGCACTGTGCCTGGCCACACGTTTCAGCTGATGTACCGGGTTATGGAGCTACAGGCTACTCCACCCCTGGGTCTCGCAGACTGCCCTGATGTCTTCCTCCTCCCCCACTTCCGCTCTCCCCAGATGCCAAAGCGAAGTCAGGGGAGCCGGTACTAGAACCCAGAAAGGACAGAGGGCCCGTGGGTGGGAGGCGCAGCAGGAAGTAGAGGGAATTTGGGCCCAGTGGGTGGGAGCAGACCAGGCTGTGGGTACAGCCTCACCCCCGTCTTCTGCCTCCCAGCACCTCCCGAAGGCAGTGCGGGCTGAGGGAGCACTGGTGAAGACCAGCGAGCTCAGCCTGTGGTTGCACAGAGCTACTGGGCGAGGGCTGGCAGGGCATTTGGAGAATGCCCGGCAAAGAGCGGGCCAGAAAGAGAGCAGGGGACTGCAGATGGCGCGGGAAAGGAAGGTGAAATCAGGAGGTTGGGGCAGAAATGCCGGAGTGCGGAGCCAGGGAGATGGAGAGCCAGATGGAGGAGAGAAAGGGGCCGACGCTGGTCACGTTCCCTGCCTGGCCTCGTTGGCCTCGGTTGCCTTAGAGCCACAGGAGCAGGCTCTGCTCTCACTGGCTGTGCTCCTGTGAACAACTCACTTAACCTCTCTGTGTCTATTTCAAAGGGTGGTCGTGGCGCTTCAGTCAGGCATGTGCAAGTTCAGAAGTGGGTCTGGCATATTGCGAGGGCTGTGTAATTAATCATGACTCAAGTGTGCTGTCTTTTGATTTTCTTCAGACCCCATGAGGGTCTGGAGCCCCATGTTATAGATGAAGACAGCAAAACTCCAAGAGGGGCTCCGTCTGCCCAAGGCCATATCCCTTGGGGGGCAAGCCAGGGCAGGCACTGAGTCTGCCTCATGCCCGCTGTGCCTTTTCCATGGCCACACCATGACCCCACCGGCACGTGAGTAGCACTGAGAGGAGGAGCAAGTGAAAGCTGTTCTGAAGCCCCCCTTTAAGTCTTCCTTGATCCCCAGAGTCCCTCCTCTGAAGTGATCTACTGGCCCTTCCCAAACTCAGGCTGACAGTCCTGGGCCTTGGTCTCCTGCGGGACAGCTGGGGGGGAGCAGCCCGCCTCCTCACCTCCCCCACCTTCACATCCACTCCAGCTCAGGTGGCAGAAGCAGCCGGCACAGGGCTACCCTGTCCATCACTTGGGGGAGCTCTGCTCACTTCTTTGGCAGCCCGCCCACAGCTCAGGGCTGGGTGCTTAGGGCCTGCGCATGGCTGGCTGGAGCCAAGGGAGGGTGATGGTCGGGTAACAACCAGCCCGGATATTCTATTCGGTTCCATTGGTCTTTCTGTCTGTTTTTGTTCCAGTACCATGCTGTTTTAATTATTATGGCTTTGTAATATAGTTTGAAATCAGGGAGTGAAATTCCTCCATTTTCTTTCTTTTTAGTTAGGAGGGCTTTAGCTATGCGAGGTTTTTTTTTTCTTTGAGACCCACAGAGGTGCCTTCTGCCGTGATAGTGAGATCAGCCCCGATGGCCCCGCCCGGCTGCCTCGGCTCTGGGATCCACTTGGGAATCTCCCAGAATGGGCCACAAGAGAGCGGAACTGCCTGTGAGGAGGACGTGTGTGAGGGTGAGGGAGGTCAAGAGGCCTGTTGAGCTAAATCCTTTACACTGTTCCAGGAATTACAACCACGGACTCCTGTAATCTTAGTGCTGGGAGCGTAGGTGAGAGATTATTGGTCCACTTGCTAATATTCCAGATGGACAAACTGGGGCTCGGGGATGGATGGCTTCCTCACCCAAAGCCACACGGCAACCCTCAGTGGCAGAGCTGGACTTAGCACCTTCATGTCACACACAGGTCGTGCGTCTTCAGAGAGCTTGCCAGTCTTGTCCAGATCAGAGAGCTCAGCTTCCCTGACCCCCTCCTGCCTCTACCCTGCTAAATATTTATTGTTAGTTTAGTAACTCACATTTATTGAGCTTTTACTAAATGCCAGGGTGCTACAAGCACCCCTCTCCGGGGGTAGTTAATAGCATTATTCTCATTTCCTTTCACACCTGGGAAACTGAGTCATGAGAATTATTTGCCATCCTGCTAGGAAAGGGAAAAGTGAAGATTTAAACCAGATCATTGGATTTCAGTGCCCAGAGGAAAATGCAGCTTCGAGGGAGCTGGAGTCCATTGTCCTCAAGTAGTCGTTCACTTAGAGTCTAATTGCTCTTGTGTGCCTCTGAATTCCTTTCATAAAAATCGTCTTTACTATGTCTTCATTGGCGGGCCCGAGGGCCAGAAGTAGACTCGCTCTGAAGTGGTTTCATGAAATGTAATATATGAAAATGATACTGGTCTGTGGAAAAACCCAACAGTGAAGGGGAAAGATCAAGTGAGGAGGCCAGGAGAGGCCCATTACCTGGCGCTGGGGCAGGACAAGTGGGTCCTAACACCTGGTCAGTGTTGTCACCTGTCTTCTTCCAGCCCTTCTCTGCACCTCAGAGTCCCCGTCTATTAGAGGGGAAGTTAAGCTAAGAAATGTTCTCTCTGAAGACCCTTCCAGTTGTGACACAGGAGGTTGGATGAGCCCCTGCCTCTGTTTCCCCAAGGACAGCATCAGGATGACCCTGAAAGAATTCCCTGCCCTTCTTAACAGATATCTACTCTCAAGTGATTTTTTTGTCACCCAATTCTTATTGCCGGAAGCTCCTCCTTAGGTCTAACTTAAGAGCCTCTCTCCCAACCTGCCTTCCTTCTTCAAGCATCCTTTTTCTTTTTCTTAATGCCTCAGCAACACTGAACGTGATCCCAGGCTCAGATTTGCCGTCACATGTCAGGGCGTGTTCAGGCCTGTCAGACAAGGCTTCATTATGTGCTGCTGAGCAAATGGAACCAAGAAAGGGAGCCAATGTGCTCCTTCCTCACTGGGCCTGAGCCTGAATGTAAGGGGGAGCCTTTCTGTTCCCTCAAGCCTGGCAGAACCTTGGTAGAGCAGGATGGGGAGGAGCTGCTAAGTCCACATGCTGCGATGTGAACCCCTCTCCTCAGCTCACCCCATGGCCTGGGTCACCCGGTCAGCACCCCCAGGGGCAGTGGGGAACCAGGGCCACCTGCCCTTGCTGTGCAGGTCATCTGCGCACAGCTTGCGGTGCATCGCCTCTCAGTCCCCTCACCCTTCTTTTATTTGTTTACTCCATAATTTGTCTCTCCCTGCGCCCCTGTTGAGTGTCACATGCTAGGACAGCAACTGGCCTCTCAGTGTTTTGTGAAGTCTGCATTCAGGGGGACCTGAGTCCGGGTCCTGATTCTTGCACAAACCAGTGGTAAGATCGGACGCAGTTGCTTTGTTCTTCTGTCCCCCCCCC